>JAJOOR010006753.1:0-32835 GCA_036250505.1 Solanum acaule | reverse complement strand
TATGGTTCTAACTCTTATCTTTATTTAATATTTGTCAACTTTACTTATAGAATTATATTAACAATTCATATTATTATCACCTCACTGAAAGGATGTTTTTTAATACTGAGTTGATAAAATTTTACCTATAATCAATAACTGAAAAAACAACATTAAATACTAATATTTTTCATCTAAATAGTGTAAGAAAAATAAATTTTGAATAAATATGTATACGACGTTTGTTTATATTTTAGGCCTCAAATTGAAATTTCGCTTTAGGCCTCCAATTATGTTGAGCCGCCCCTGAGGAGATGCACATACTAAACCAAACTAGAACAAAGTATGTTCAGAGAATTAAAAAGTATTTTGAAACATACCAGCAACATTAATGTTCTCAACAATGTAAAGAACGTTATCCTCGTTGATCTCTCCCTTCTGTTGAGCATCAAGAATGTGATCAATGGCACATTTTAGAGCATTGCTGTCCATGCTCTTGGTATTTGCAAGCTTCCTGCACAAAGCAAAAAAATATGTTAAAAACTAATTGTACCTCAAAGCACTTCATCTAACCAGACCTTACAGACAATATTTGGCTAAACTATCCTTTATCTCTCTTTAAAGGAAACCACGTAATTAACACACCCCTAATATCAAATGTTTTGAAGCAAATTTAAGTCGCCACAACAACTCAAATTTAAACCAGAGGAATTTCTCCCTCCAATCCTTTTTATTTACAGCTTTGACCAAACAAATTTGGTCCATAATACAAGTTAACGTCTAATTAATTTAGTCAAAATCTAGTAGTAAGAAACCGCAAACTTAACTCAACCTCAAAAGCGCTCAATTGCCCAAAGACCATATGAAGAGTTCAATCACACCATTCCACACCAAATGGGACTTCCAACACCACCCCTGCACACAGGCCTACCATCTAGAGCATGGACAACACATATAGGACACAACATTGGGTAAACGAAGAATTAGAATAGCTTGGCTCGGATACCATGATAAGAAAGTACAGACATAGAACCTAACTAAACCCAAAAGTTATCTCATCACCCCTCATTAAGAATTGTCTAAACCACATAAAAATACAGTCACACCATCCCTCATTGATGCAGGGTTGAGTAAAGTTTGTTTCCTTAGATTGATCCTATAATCCTAGACAATAAGACAACACTTTGTGATGTGAGCACGGATCCCCACATTCAAAGATCATTACCAACAATACACCTAATTTATAAAAGAGACTGAGTAAAGATTGGTTCTTTAGATTGATCCTATGTCCTACACATTTACATCAAGAGAATAAAACTAAGGAAAATCAATAATTGAGCATAAAGGAGAAAAAGTGAACTGAACTTACTTTCTTTCATCAACAAAATAGTCCTTGAATAGCTTCAACCTCTTCTCCTTAACTTCCTTACAAATCTTCAAGTACCCTCTCAAGAAAGGCCTCAAAATAGGGATAAAATCACCATAGTTGTACTCAAAGCTCTGAGCCAATCTACTCCTCTCACCATTCAAAGCCCTAAGCTTTACAAAAAGGGGATCATCTTCACTTTCAAATCTCCTATCAAACATAATCCTAAACATGTTATTATACATCATAAGCTGCAATCTTTTCCTCAAAACAATCCCATTAGTAGCAGATTCAGGATTTTTCTTCACATCCTCAACTACACTAGCAGCCTCAGACTCCCACCCCCCTCTATACTGCTGCACCACCTTATTAGTAAAAAAGGGTACAGTCATAATCCTCCTCATTTTCCTCCAGTGTTCACCATACACTGTAAAAACCATATCTTGACCCTTCCCTGTAAAAATATCAAAAACAACATTTCTTGTTCTTGAACCAAATTCAACCCCTTGTGTGTGTAAAACTTCTTTAGCTAATTCAGGGGATGACACAACAACTAAGTTCCTTTGCCCCATTCTAAGCAAGAACACATCACCAAACTTTTTAGCATACTCGGTAAGGTTTCTATGGTTCAAATCATCACCAACTTGAAGCCAATTTCCAAAAACTGGGACTGGAATTGGACCTGGGGGTAGTTTAAATCGCTTGGAACGAAGTTTAGAGACAATAATAGCGATTAAAATAGCAAAGAAAAGACCTATTAAGGTCTTCTCCAGTAAGAGAAGATCCATTTTTGGTGAGTTCTTTTAGAGGGAAGTTAGAGAAAAGAATGTTTTAATACTGATTAAGTGAAAACTGTGAGTATTTATAGAGGAGAAATATGGGGGGTTAGGTAAAGAGTTAACGGCGTTAAGTTTAATGGAATGGTAGATGGGGTTAGGTAGAGGAAAGAGAGAGGTGGGGTGGGCTGGGTTGGTGAGCTCTTAAAGACTTTTGCTAAGGGCATACATCATTTAATGTTTGATTAATTTAATTATGAAGATAAGATTGAATTTAGGAATTATCTAATTATTATATGTTTAAATAAATTACAATTTGAATAAAAGGAAAATAATCTCACTAAGATTTTATATAACTAATTTATAAATTCAATTTATTATTATTGGAAGTCTGTTTGGACATGATTTGAAATTGAAATTTTGTTTGAATATGCAACTTGTGATAAGTCAATTCCCTAAATGGTCACCCAAGTTTAGAAATTGCCTTGAAATATCATTTATATTTCATTTATAACCAAAATATCACTCAACTATCACTATTTTCCTCTAAATATACTTGATACTTCAAAAGTCTCACTCTCTCCTAGTTAGCATGGCATGTCATTAAAGTTTTTTTTTAATAATAGATTGATTTGATTCATTTAACTAAAATAATGATCATATTATTTTTTAAAAGAATATATATATATTAGTTTATTAAGAATAAAACTTCATACTTAAGAATCTTTTATTATAATTCAACTTTTTATTTTTTTATGTTATGAAGAATAGGTTTTTAAAACGTACTATAATAGCATCAATTTTGAATACTTATAAATATATATATTAAAAAAAAATCGATATACAAATCACTCATTAATGCTAACTTACATCAATTAATCATAAATTTTATAATGAATCAATAGTATTAAATGTCAATTAACTATTATAATAAAATTAATTGTGTATTTTGAAATTCATTCTTACATTTTTTTTCTTGAAAAAAAATAGAAAGTGAATAATATTATTACTATTTTTTATCAAAAAAAACAAATATTAAATATCTCAAAAGTCTCCTTCTATTCTAGTTGATATGTCATGTTATTAAATCATCATTTTAGAAAATAATAGACCTATTTAATTCATAAACTTATGTCTCTACAAAACAAATATATAAATTACATGAGAATTTATGAAGATTATAAAAAAAAACTAATTTCTTTATATTTTTTTACCAATGAAAAAAACTTTGTGTGCAATTATTACTTGGTAATTTTCAAAATCCCTAAGTAAATTAGTTGAAAATTTTAAGAATTTTTTGCATAAAAGTATTCAAATAAATTTGTAAGGTTGACAAAAAAATTGGTAAGAAAGAGAAAATTATTATTTAAATTTTTTAAATTTGTTTTTTTTATATTTATTCTTTTATTGCTATATTATATTTTAACTTATCATACCATTAAACAACAATATATATTCTTATCTTATTCCAAATTCATGAAATACAAGTAATAATTAATTGAATTGCCTATTTTAATTCAATAATATACATATTATATGAGATTAATATACTGATAATAAAGATCAAAATTTTATTTTCTAATATAAATATTATTCACTTTCTATTTTCTTTTCAAAAAAAGATATTGTAAGTATGGATTTCAAAGTACCCAATTAATTATTTTAATAGTTAATTGACCTTTAATATTATTGATTAATTATATAATATATGATTAATTAATGTAAATTGACATTCACGAGTGATTTATATATCAATATTTTTTGAATATATGTGTTTATAAGTATTCAAAATTGATGACATTATAGTAAGTTTTAAAAAACTATTCTTCATAGCATAAAAATATTAAAAAAATAATTATGATAAAAGATTCTTAAGCATGAAAATTTCTTCTTAATAAACTAACATATACTTTTTAGAAAATAATAATATCATTAAATAAGTCTATTCTTAAAAAAAAAAGAAGCTTCAGTGACATGAGTCATGACATGCTAACTAGGAGAGAGTAAAACTTTTGAAGTGTTAAGTATATTTGGAGGAAAATAATGATAGTTAAATGATATTTTGATCCTAAATAAAACATAAATGATATGTCAAGGCAATTTCCTAAACTTGGGTGACCATTTAGCGAATTCACTTACTTTGTGATTCGTCTTCTTTTCATTTCTCTCCATTTACGTCGAGCCTTGACAAATCATGGGGTAGGGAATAGCTTGATTTTTTTTAAAAACGACATTTTTTTAAAAATAAAGACGACAAGTAAAATAAACAAGTGGAAAAATCTCGACCAAAACAAGGGAGAAAACTTGTCCAAAATCTAAAGGATTCGTGATTAACTTTCAACTATCTTTAAATGGAGTGAAAAAATTGGCCTTCTGTTGACTAATTTAAGTTTATGCGAAAATAAAGACGTAAGTTTCACCATCCAAAATTTAAAAGATATATACTCGATTTTCAATTATTTTTAAATTGAGTGAATCAATTGAATTTCTCAAACTAATTCAAGTGTATCAAAAGAGACAAAATTGTCACCATCCAAAACTTAAAAGGATTTGTGATCGACATTCACCTATCTTTTAATTGAGTGTTTTTTTTAGCAGTATAAGTGTTAACATAATTTACGTGATATTATATGATTGACATAAAATTTACTATATTTGTTTGAAATTTATAGTCCAAAATATTTTAAGATTATTTCTTGGCAATACATCATTCATCAAGGATAAAAATGAAATTTTGAAGTTCAATTATTTTCAATTATAGAAAAATGATATTTTTTTTAGATAAACCAAAAAAAAGTGTGTAATGTAACTTTTATTTAGATACTTGAACTATGACTTGTTCCAAATGAACACATGATAAAGTGTTCCTATTAGTCACTTTCGATTCACATTTTGAAAAAATATTCATCTGTGTTCACAAGCGTCTATTAGATACTTGAGCAAATCGCATAAATTATTTCATTGTTTAATTGTACATATCAATCTCAATTGGAAGCAATCTTGAGGTTTTTGTAAAAAAAAAAAATTTGGTCAAAAAAGATACACTATTTTGTTAATTAAATAATAATAGTGGCGGTACTAGGGGTGAAAACTGTTTGTTCTGAGGAACGTCAAACCAAAAAAGAGTGTAATTAGTAGTAGAGTAACTAGTAGAAGTCGATGTTGTGGATCAGTTTTGGAGACTAACATGATGTACCAAGCCAAAATATTTGAACCAGAAATATTAGTGTCTATTTTGCCTTCTCCTTTTCAAAATTTGAATCGAAAATGTTTAGTAAAAATATTTTATCATGTGTTCAAGTGCTCAATTGGAAGTTTGGAACAAATCATAGTTTGAATATTTAAATAAAATTTACTCTCAAATTTAAAAAGTTATTGATACATTAATGGTGATTAGTCTCCACTAGAGAGCCATGATTAGATGAATAGTTATGTAACTTAACCAATGGTAATAGGAGACGTTGAGACATCATTATCGTTCTTTTAAAAGTACCCACAACAATGTAGTACCTAACTAGATTAATTTAATTTAATCTAATCATGTTCAATTAAAAATAACCTAACGAAGTTAGGTAAAGAATAAATAAGATTTAATAGCACACATTTAATTTCATAGGCCAGGTCAAATGGACTGTGGACCAGGGACACCAACTATTTCCACATATTCAATGTTGCATTATATTAAAGTTAAGTGAACTCATATAATAACACACTTAATCGTGATTAAGTAACATGTATTTACATACTAAATCGATTATTTGATGAATAATAAATTAATATGATTTTGTGCAAATACAGTAACTTCATCCTCCATACAGCATCCTCAATGTAAGCAAGAAATTAGTAGGTGATCGAAAAGTGTCATGACAATATGAGAAATCAACTCAAGTAATTTTCGCCAAAATAATGCAATTGTCAGAAAGCCAAATTACCACTGTGCATCAAGAAAATACATCAGAAAGGTAAAACTTATAATGAATCTAGTCCAATAAGACTTTTATAAGACATAAGAAAAAGAAGAATGTTTTCTGTCAAACTTAAAAGGTTTACACAAACAAACAACAATCATGATTAATTGATAGTATTACAAAGTTTAGAAAGATCTTGGTTTCATCACAATGGTGGAATGCTTCAAAATGTGTAGACTGAACTGTCCACCTTTCTCCGAGGTGTCGAGCTTCGACTGTCCTGGAGGAGGCAACATCTCAAAGTTCTGCACCAAACGTCCCAAAGTGATGCCGAGAATTGGCAATGCAAGGATAATACCGGGGCAACTCCTCCTACCAACACCGAAAGGAAGAAATCTGAAGTCGTTGCCATTGGCCTCAACGTGCTTCTCCTCTTCGAAGAACCTCTCAGGTCTGAACTCTTCAGGTTTCTTCCAATGAGCGGGGTCGTTAGCTAGCCACCAAGCGTTAACTAAGATTTTGCTTTCAGCTGGAATATCGTATCCAGCAAGCTTTGCATCATGAAGGTTCATGTGTGGGACTAAAAGAGGAATTGCCATCCTGAGTCTAAGAGTCTCCTTGATCACAGCCTGAAGGTACGGAAGCTTGGGCATGTCTGGCTCAGTTACTTGCACTCCTGGTCCAAGAACTGTATCAATCTCGTCACGGAGTTTCTTTTGGATGTGAGGGTGGTTGACTAGTTCCGCAATACCCCACTCAATTGACCACAATGTTGTTTCGATTGCTGTTCATGACAATAATTAAGCATATCAGCTGAATAATCAACAAACCAAGAAGTTTACGAACAGATATAAACAACAAAACATGCTTCAATGGTTCTAAATGGTAGGACGCGTGACTTTTTAAGTTTAAGACCATATCAAAGCTCACGTATTACTTACTACAAGGCGATGCAATTAATAAAACAACTTTGGGACAAGAGGCAATTCCAAGATCTACCCGTTATTGAGTTCAAAATATGTATGATCTATACATTACGAATTCTTTTTTCATATGTATGCACACTTCAAACCAAAAGCAATGAATTCAGTAAAATCCACAGAACCCGATTGTATTTAACTTTGTTTGGGACTTAAGTCTTAGTATAAGATTTGTGGTACGTAACAAGTCTTCATAGCCTAGCCTAGAAACATCACCATCACTTGAATATAGTACTTATTTCCCCTCCACATGTTCTACTTGGATGTAAACATAACATCTTATTTACCACAAGAAATTGGTATGTGGTAGCCCCCAGTGCCCAGGCACCAACCAGTCCTTGGCATCATAAAAAACAGTTAAATCCTGGGGTCCTTATTCATTCACTTTAAATTACTTTATTCTAACTAGGATGCAATCATTTAAACCAAACTAGAACAAATTATACTCTAGAGAATCAAAGATATGTAATTTCGAAGCATACCAGCAACATTGATGTTCTCAACGATGTAAAGAACGTTATCCTCGTTGATCTCTCCCTTCTGTTGAGCTTCAAGAATGTGATCAATTGCACATTTCAAAGCATTGCTGTCCAAGCTCTTGGTATTTGCAAGCTTCCTGTGTAAAGCAATAAAAATATTACAAACTAAAACACAAGGTCCACCATCAAAAGCTAAGTACCTCAAAGGACTTTAACTATCACTCAATCATACATGATTCTTATTGGCCAATTCTGGAATTCAACTAAAAATTTAAAAAACATCAAAAAGTTATTAACTTTTTTACTCCAAATCACTCACTACTCTTACCACTGGAAGATAGGCTCTCACAGGCCACCGTTACGACAAACCTCTAATTGCCACAGGAGAATTGCAAAACAACTCCAAATATGCCAAACACGACCCCAATTTCAAATATCATTTATCACTTTGGAAACAGAAAACAAAACTACCTTTTTTTAAATTTAACCATTTGGTCAAATGGACCCTTGCTATTCTGAAATGTCAACTAGTACTTCCTTTTCTATTCCAAATTGATCCATACTGTTCCAAGATTTAGTCAAACGCCCCTTACAACTAAACCAAACTAATAAAACTGATACAAATGATCAAATTGAGCATAAAGGGATTTAACAAGAAAAAAGTGAACTTACTTTCTTTCATCAACAAAGTAGTCTTTGAATAGCTTCAACCTCTTCTCCTTAACCTCCTTGCAAATCTTCAAGTATCCTCTCAAGAAAGGCCTCAAAATAGGGATAAAATCACCATAGTTGTACTCAAAGCTCTGTGCCAATCTACTCCTCTCACCATTCAAAGCCCTAAGCTTTACAAAAAGGGGATCATCTTCACTCTCAAATCTCCTATCAAACATAATCCTAAACATGTTATTATACATCATAAGCTGCAATCTTTTCCTCAAAACAATCCCATTTGTAGCAGATTCAGGGTTTTTCTTCACATCCTCAACTACACTAGCAGCCTCAGACTCCCACCCTCCTCTATACTGCTGCACCACCTTATTTGTAAAAAAGGGTACAGTCATAATCCTCCTCATTTTCCTCCAGTGTTCACCATACACTGTAAAAACCATATCTTGACCCTTCCCTGTAAAAATATCAAAAACAACATTTCTTGTTCTTGAACCAAATTCAACCCCTTGTGTGTGTAAAACTTCTTTAGCTAATTCAGGGGATGACACAACAACTAAGTTCCTTTGCCCCATTCTAAGCAAGAAAACATCACCAAATTTTTTAGCATACTCAGTAAGGTTTCTATGGTTCAAATCATCACCAACTTGAAGCCAATTTCCAAAAACTGGGACTGGAATTGGACCTGGGGGTAGTTTAAATCGCTTGGAACGAAGTTTAGAGACAATAATAGCGATTAAAATGGCAAAGAAAAGACCTATTAAGGTCTTCTCCAGTAAGAGAAGATCCATTTTTTGAGTTCTTTTGGGGAAAAATTGAGGAGAATGGGTATTTTTGTACTGCTGAAGAATCATGAATGTTAAGTGTGAGGATTTATAGGAGGGAAACAGAGGAGTTAGGTGGAGAGAGATAACGGCCTGAGAAAATGGATGGGGTTAGGTAGAGGAAAGAGAGATGAATGAGGGGGTGTGTTTGGTGAAGAAGAAGAATTCACCACATCCATACAACATTAATATTGGTTCTTTTTTTTTTTGGTGAGATTGAATAATGGCGGCTTTCTATCATATATCGTCATTTTTATGTCATTAAATATATATATATAACTCATAAAAATAACTAAATTGGTGTCGTAGGTGGTATTTCAGCACGAGCTGATGATACCTGTGTCCGCACTCTCGATGACACCCTTTCTTTCAAGAGGATTGCAACATGTCAAGTCCTGATAAGGTTCTTCACTTTATATCGAATCAATCCAAATGTTCCATCGCTTGTGTGAGACTGAGATGCGATCGATAAACTCTTTTCTTTTTATAAGTAACATCAAATAGGATCACGAATTTTGAAAAATATATCGTAACATTATGTACATATATTCGATTTTGAGTCCCCTTTTTTTTATACTAATTTGCTGCTAGGAATCTCTAAAATCGAATTAATAATCAATAGAGATGACTGACTTGGCTCTTCGTTCAACTTCAGCCACAATCATTGATTTGCAAGTTACTGCATATAGAAACGGGTTTACTCTATACTTAAAAAATACTATTGACTATGAAATTTTCAGAAAATTCTAAATAAATAAAATATAATTGTGAGAACTAAAAGTTTTTTTTCTCAAATTTAATTTCGTAACATTAATTTGCAAGTGTTGATTTTAATATTTTTAAATAATAGTAATATTTTATAATATTTCAAAATTACTCCCTTTTTTTTTTTTTAATGTAGAGTAGTATAAAAGAGATAATGGTACGAGTCATATGAAATGCACGATCCCTTTAGTCGTTCGATAATATAGATTATTTGAATTTTAAATCATCCAGTGTTAAATCAGCAAATGGATGCCACCTCATTATTTGACAAAATAATTGAAATGCACGTAGTGATTATCATATAATAATCTTTCTGTTATTATAAAATATTTGAAACAATCACTATAAAATTATCGAATAAG
This sequence comes from Solanum acaule, assembly GCA_036250505.1. Taxonomy (NCBI): domain Eukaryota; kingdom Viridiplantae; phylum Streptophyta; class Magnoliopsida; order Solanales; family Solanaceae; genus Solanum; species Solanum acaule. The sequence continues at coordinate 22,730 of JAJOOR010006753.1, read as the reverse complement.
AATAATAATACGATAAATGAATACATAATTTCAAATATAATCGGACAGTGTAATATTCATTCATAGTAGTCAGGTGAACTGTTTTGATAAGAATAATAATACGATAAAAATGACATCGTCAACTTAATATTTTGATATTATTGCCATAAAAATAGCTTTCGAATTTCCAGAAAAGAAGGAATTAAATATGCACAAAACAATAATTTTTTTTTGAGATTATCATCGATACAATCTTTTTTTTTTGTTTTCCATCCGGTGTTCGGAGCCCACATTGGAGCTCCAACTAAATCCGAATCGCGCACTGCAGGGCCCATTCGGGGGTGATGCTCCCAATAGGATTTTCTTCATACCCAGAGCTCGAACTCGAGACCTCTGGTTAAGGATAAAACACTCTCACAAGTACACTACAACTCATGTTCAAAGGAGCCAAAAAGTCAAATTTTGATGAAATCATCTAAAACAAATAATTTAATCATGTTTGCAATTTGCAATTTCTTTATTCTTTTGAAGTATTCTAACTGTACTTTAATCAGTCACTGTATAATTGATATTTTAGTGATCTGAGATTTCAATTTACCTACTAATTAGTTACTTAAAATAATAAAGTTGCTATCTGTAACTTAGTTGGTGAGGTTTGTAACTCCAATAATTGATAAGTAAAATAGTTAATCATGATTAGGTTGAAGTTTTAATTTATTTTTTTCAAGTGATTATGACTTGAACATGCCAAACAAGTAATTGTAATCAACAAATAACTTTTTTTTAGAAGTCTATGCCAGGCACGTAAGTACTCCCTCCGTCTACCATTGTTTGTCAGGGTAAGGTCATGCACATCCCTCAAGGAAAATTTAATACAAGGTGTAATTTGACTAATATAACCCTACTATACCAAGAATACCAAAAGTCCACATAACTTTTCAATTGAACTACACTATCATTAAGGGCAGAATTGGAAAAAAATGACTAATTATTTCTTGATTGTTTAAATTGACAATTAATCTTGGACATCTATCTTTTGTATACCTGCCAAACAATTGTGGACGGAGGGAGTATTATTTATCCAAAATTAACAAATTTTATCATATAATTAGTGCTAAACATGTTTAGAACAAATCCATTGAATTATGTCAGATTCTCATATTCCAAAAAACTGCCCATATATTTGGCTAATTTTTTTTTACCCAAAAAAACATTAGAAAAATAATGCTTGAAAAAGGTCATCTACTTTTTTATTATTTTTAATGAAGTATTAGGAGTATTAGTTTTGGTATATATTTTTATGTTTTATTCTTTTAAGATTTTTGTATTTGACTGCTTTATATAGGTAGAAAATGATATAAAAGTAATAGATATCATAATACTTCATAATTTAATATATTAAAAACTATAAGAAAAAAATTATTTGAATTTCGAAATTCTATCTGTACCATATAAAGTGGAATGAAGGGAGTAATATATATTATGCAAAATTACATAAAGTATAGTATTATAAATCACAATAATTAACAACTTACATATTTAGAAATCTTATAAAAAATTTGTTGACTTTTAAAAATTCATTTTTATCACATAAATTAGGATAAAATGAGTAATATATATTATGTGAAAATTGTTAAAATGTATTATAAATTACAATAATTAATACTTAACTTAAAATATCTATTCAAAAACATATAAAAATTGATTGACTCTTGAAATCTATTTATGTCAGTGTCATATAGAAATAACATATATTATATAAAAACCACGTAAAATATACCATAAATAATCATAGTGATAATTAACAAGTTCAAAATATAGTAGAAATATATAAGAAAAATCCGATAATGAGAAATGACGTATACAAAATTTGAATTTGAAATCTCACATTGAATTTTGAACCTTTTTAACTTATTGGCAAACCCCTAATTTTGTGTTCAAAATTATATATACATATTAAAATTTTAAAGGAAAACTTACGAAATTCTGCTAGTTTAGAAGTTAATTACTTAAATACACTCTAATTTGTAATATTATGAATTTTACCAGATTTTGATGCATCTAGATACATGTATCTCGAGATATATGAGTTAAAATTAGGTATAATTTGTTATAGATACACAACATCCAAATAGATATGCATGTATATCTGGGATGCATAGACAAATCTCGTCCACTTCCTTGAAATCCCGCTAGTTTAGGTGTTAAATACTTAGATACACTCTAATTTACAATATTATGAATCTTACAAAATTTTGATGCATTAAGATACATCCAGAATTCGGATACATGTGTCTCAGATACATGATGCCAAAATTAGGTATAATTTGTTCAAGATACATTGTATCTAAATGGATTCGCATTTATCTGGGATACATAGACAAATGTCGCTCGCCTTCCTCGTTTCCCGCCCATCTTGTTAGCCACTCTCCTATGTGTCTAGTAATACCAGATACATGTGAATCACACAACATACATACATGCATGTACATTTATTTAGTGTGATCCGTATGTATTTGGGATACACGACTATCTCCCTCCTCATCTCGCTCACCTCTCTCCTTCTTTAAATGTATCTGGTAGTAAAAATACATGTATCTAAGTGTCTCTTCCTCAATATATGATAGAAAACTCTTACTTAGTAATCATACGTAATTATTTTAAAAAAAATAAAAAATAGTATATACTTATAATATTTATGAATGTATGTTTAATAAGATAGTTTTTTCGATTTTAAAAAATACCTTATACATATATAATAGTGTCATTAAATTGCTTAGGTATTCGAGAACAACACTGCCTCTGTTTGTCCACATAACTTTAGGTACACTCATTAAATTCATGCATTTTATTACTCATATTATATACTATAGTTGAGACGTGGAAATTTCTTAATACACAAAGTACAACTAACAATATATTTGGGTTCATCTCCATCCCTTTATTTTAATGTATCGTCTTCGTTTATCAACCACAATTTTTCTTCTATTCGTCACAATAGCTATAATTAATGATCTCATATATGAGCTCAATATATTATAGAGTGTTTTTATATATATATACTCTGTTTAAAAAAAAAACGATTAGTTTGATTTGATATGTAATTTAGAAAATAAAGAAGATTTTTCAATCATGTAATTCTAAACTAAAGTCATGTCAAATGTATCAAAATGTCATTTAATTTTGTTACATTTGGAAAACTGAAATTAAAGTGTTGCCAAAAAAAGAAATCTCTTTTAAATAAATTAAAAATAAAAATAAGTAATTTTTTTTAAATGGAAGAAGTAACTGTATAGGTGACAAAAAAATTTATAATAAAATGATTGCATGTATGTAACATATGTTTAACTCAATTTTAAAATCTAACTCAAGAAGTGAATATTATTGAAGGCTATATAAATTTGAGTTTTAAAGTTTGAATATTCCATGATTTAATTACATTTGTAATATTCTACTTTTCTATTAATGGGAATATATATATATATATATATATATAAAATACTCTTTATCAATTTCAGTATTTGACTTGTAGAGGTTTTTGCCATCTTGAATAGTCACTTCTGTTTATTTTTCTAGCAAAAATAAATTCAAATTCAAAGTGTTCAAACACAAAAATGTATAATTTTGATTTTTATCCATAGAAGACTTATATATGCTTCTACATTTAACTTCATTAGTTTTTTTTTTTTTTTATAGAATTGGTCAATATATAATAAGATGATAACATTATTGTCTAGAGAAATAACTTTGTTGACAAGCGAACTATCTCTTTCATGTTTGATAATATTACTAATCTGATTATTTCAAATTTCATATTATATTACGAAGAATTTCTGGACTTGAGTTCGAGACTTGAAAACTTTGATAGTGGTAAACAAATTTTAAGCATGTTATGTAAGTCGTGGTTGGTGGTGTTTGATAAACTATGAACAAACTAATTTTTTAATTGTCCATGCATGTGAGATTGTACTTTTCTATTTCTTCAATTTCTCAAGTGTTATTAAAATTTTGATTTTTCTTATTTATTTTTTTCTTTTTGAAGTCAAAGTTTGGTGCTTCATCACTTTCAAATAAAAAATGTCTTAAATTAATACACAAAAGAAAACAAAATTTTATAGCACAACTTGAAAGGTCAACTTGAACATATAGATAACGGCCGTTAAGTTTGACGGAGAAATTTTCTCATTAGATTATGGAGAGTTGGTGGATTAATGTTACTCCTTTTTATGTGGCTGCCACCTTTTTAGAGATCTATCACATGTTATATTAATATCATATATCATAAATAAGCCGGCAAATAAAAAGTATCTTTATAAACTACTATTGATTTAGGGGATAATGGACTTATTTTTTAATTTATTATTACTTTCGTTTTAATTTATGTGATACGATTTGGTTTGACACAAAGTTAATTTGTGTGATTATAAATTATTTTATTAAAAATAAAATGAATATTTTTAGGTTAAATTGTTACTAAATTAGAAACATGTTATTCTTTTTCAGATTGACAATAAAGAATATATTACATAAATTTGAATAAAGAGAGTACTTTTTTTCAATTTGTTACTATGTATTATTTTGTGTTGTTGTTACTGTTTTTCTTTATTATTACAGGTGGTTTTATTGATGTTGATATGCTTTATTTGTGTCGATTGTCTATCATAAATAATTTCTTTATTTTCACAAGATAATATGTATACATAATTTTTTAGACTTTATTTATAAAATTATACATATATGGTATTATATTGATTTTAGGGTTAATGGTCTTGCTTTTGTTAGGTGAAAAGTTTTACTAGTTGATGGTAGCATTAATGGACTTCACTTTTCTATTTGGTTACTTTTCGCAATTATAGTGTTTTAAATGTTTTTTTTTTTTTGGAAACAAAGAAAATAATTACCACTATTAAATAAAATAAATTATTGTTCTACTATAAATGTGTCCCCATCTGAAAACCATCCACCAACTAATTAATATGGGAAAGGAATTATTAAACCATATCACCAATTACATTTTCAATTTATATGATATATATTTTTTTTTTGTCAGTTAAAAAGAAGAAGATATATTTTTTGATTTACTAATAGTTTAACTTTAAAATGTCAATTCTAACTTTAATGAGATTATCTATAGCAATATAGACACATGAAATTTATTTTATATCACAAATTTCAAAAAAAATATTATGTTTTTAAACTCTATACGCAATTAAACTACATCATACAAATTAAGACGGAGAAAATAGTAGTATATGTTTATTAACTTCCCTCGTTGAGTGGCTAGAATTTTTCAAACCATATACTATATTATAAAATTAAAAAAAAGGTACTAAAGAGGGCACGAATGTAAGATTATATGTGGTAAGGAACTAATAATAAGTCTTGAACTGCACATACCACACTGCTGTGCACCCTAGAAAGCACAAAAGGCCAAAATGACTAATGTTTTGAATAATTAACTTAAATAGTCGTTAAATTAAATAGCTAATACATAGTAATGATTATATATAATCGTCAGAAGGTTAAATTATAAGGAAGTGCAGCATTTAGCAATTAACTCATTATTCAATAGGTTCGACTGCTTTAAATCTAATAGTGAATGGGTATGAATTTTTCTTTAAAATTTAAAATATTCGATGAAGGCTCGTGAATATTTGAATACCTCAGGTGTAAATATATTTAACGAGTCATCTGTTTTCAAATGTGAAAAGTTGCTGAAGATACTTCACTACACATGCATTTTTACCATTTTGGTTATGAAAAATCGATTTGTCCCTCAATCAACACCATTTCGATTAAAAACTTAGCTAGCTACTTTAAATACTTAATTATTTGTTTCTTATTATATACGTTTCAATAACGGGTTCACAGGTTCGAAAGAACCCTCAAAAGTGTTTGTTATATTTAAATTCCAAACGAACCAAGTAACAAACAAAAGCGCCTGTAGCTCAGTGGATAGAGCGTCTGTTTCCTAAGCAGAAAGTCGTAGGTTCGACCCCTACCTGGCGCGTTTTCTTAATTATTTATTTTATAGCACATTTTTATTTTTTTTAATTTTTTTTTGGAATAAATGCTTTATTTGTTATATGCTTTACTTTGAGCTTAGTGTTTATGGAAAAGAACTTCTATGCTCTCCGTCCTCCTATGCAAGCAAATTCCGCTTCTATTATCTCTGCTCTAGGTTGACTAATGATTCTTAGGTTCATTTATTGAAAACCTCTCTACTATGATATCTCTCTCTGCTCTAATAGCCTCCTCTTATATATGATTCACAATGTTCATTTATTGAAAACAACTTCTCTTCCTTCACTAACATTCATTTGTTTCTTCATTATATTCCTCCAAGATTAAACTACTTGAGTCATTTTATTGCACTGCATTTTCTCTAATGTATTTATGGACCTATCACCACACATTTGCATATAGCTAAATAAGTATTCTAGGATTGGACAAGGACATACAATACAAGTAAATAAGTATTCCCACAACTCCCAAACAGTGGAAATAAGTCTTCAGGCTTATGACCACTCAGACTGTGTGTATCAACTGGTTTAGGAGCCGAAAGAGCGTTCAACATCTAACTATAGACAGTAGTGGATTGAAGAGTTTGACAAAACTATATGTGTCTGTGTGTATTGTTTCGCTTGTAAATAACTAATACTAAGGAAGATATAACTAAATCAAAACAAACAAGCGCATGTAGCTCAGTTGATAGAGCATCTGCTTCCTAAGCAGAAAGAATTTCAACAATCATCTCGATAGAACATTTTTTCAGTGAAAGTAGAATGCTATTATGTCATTTCTAGCAAACAGGTGCAGCATTGAAGAAAAGGAAAGTTGAACTTGGAAACAAAAGTATAAATAATAGTACAAGAGAAAGAGTGGTTGTAATACTGGGACTAATGCATTTCTCTTCGACTCATTCTACCATTTTACTCACCCCTTGAATTTCAGCAACAAAATCAACACACTACACATCGTTAATCATTTTGGTGCAAACGCTTTTTCATTTGATCTTCTTTACGACTTAGGCTTCAAGCATTGCAAGTCTGGCTTTCAACTGATCTCTCTGCTACAACCGCTTCAAGGATTTTGTTCAATTCTTCGACATCATTGTTCTTCTTGACAATGATTGCCTTAAGTTGCTCAACTTCCGATGCAAACAAAGTCTCTGCTTCTATTCTCTCACCTCATCTATTAATGATTGGCAGCGTTCATTTGATTCTTCATTATATTCCTCCAAATATGGAATTTCCTTCAAGAGTCTGCAAATTTCAGCTTGAAGCTCCAAGTTTTCTTCTAATAATGCCTTGTCCACATTCGATGATATTGATTCTCTCACTTGTCTAAATTCCTCATCATTGTCATGCGCATTATCTTCATACCTCAATATTCCACCCTGCAACATTGAAACAACTCGATCCCCTTCCATCTCTATGTAAAGTTTCTCTATCATATCGCGTAGCTCAGCCTCCAACTCATGTTGCAACTCTTCTCCATCATCATCGTCGCTCTGTGCACATGAGTCATCACTACTGCTGAATGAATCATCTGGTAAACTGAACCTGATTATTTTCTTAGCAGCAGGCATGGGAGCTGGACGTGTACTAAATTTGACCCATTGTTGCGATTGAGGATTCTGAAGCCTCTTGTGTAAATGAACAATTAGCTTCAACTTTGCTTCTATTATTAACACCTTGTCAACATTCGATGATACTGATTCTTTCACTTTTCTAAATTCCCCATCATAGTCATCATCATCGTCATCTTCACTCTGAGATTCTGAGTAGCACTTGAGATATCCTGAATCCTTCGGAGGTTCAGGCGGACATACAGGCACTGTAAGAGGATAGCACTTTGGACGTGTATACGCTTTAAAAGAAATAAGGCGTTTTAGTTGCTTAGAGACTGAGCCCACAGGAGCATTTCTCTGCTTAGAGCTAGGGAATTTAGATAAAAGAAGCGTGGGTTGTATCGCCGAGCTTTTTCCTGAACTATCATTGGATATGCTAATGTCACGGCCTTGTGATGGGATAAGATCTGAATTAGGAATGTTTTTCAGAAGCTCTCCTGTCCCATGATCATAGCGCTTAGCCAATGAACGATGTAAGCAGTAGCACTCCTCAACAAGGTTTACTAATTCTTTTTTCCTCTGATAATACATCTCGACCTTTTTAGCAAATGAGTCTGCATCTGAACCTTCAATGATATTCAGCATTCATCCAACATTCCGATTCATCTCTGAAATATCAAGTATGTATCTGTCTATCTATCACTACACAATAATCTTGGTTTATGTAGTAGCACTTGCAAATAGCTAAATAAGTAGTAAAAAATCGACAAAAATAACTTACCTTCAAGATTATCTTGAAGCCACTGGAAGGTTCTGTTTTTGGGTCCTAACGAGCTATCCAACCATCTGGGACGTTGTAATTTCTTTGATTCCATCCTCTTCATCTTGTTTTTGATCAGGCGGTACAACCAGTAATAAACCACTTCTAATTAACTCCCATTCATCCACTTATTAGGCTATATATATTATTAATCACCCGTTTAGATATGGTAACAATTGTCATGGTCGATCGATCCATTCAACATTTCTTGATTTTATTATGGCAAATGCTTGCTTGTAAAGTAATGCAGAAACACCAAGTTATATATATGAATAAGTAAATACACATAAAACTTACTTATTTTCGACATCTAAATTTATGACAAAAGATTGAAGCTTTTGAAAGATGTTACCTTTAATTTTGTCTTGAAGCTGACCAAAATTAGCCTTGAACTATTCGAAATAGCTCTCAAAGTTGACCAGTTTTATCTCTTGACAAGAAATTGTATTATTGTATTTTTATTGATCAATATACGGAATATACTTCACTTAATCTATTTAATTATTTTACATAGAAGAGTATACCATTGAAAGTACGATTGGAAACTAATCAAGATCAAGAAACACAACAAGATCTCTCAAACAAATCAAGAAAAACTTTCTCGGACTTAATTAAATCTGTCATTAGGTATTAAAAGAGGGCGAAAAATATCTTCCAACTATTCAAAATAGCAACGTGTACTTGAATGTGTCATTTTTTTATTTATAAGGGTATATGCGTTTGCAATAATTAGACATACGGAGACAGATGGGAGCAGTAAATGTGAAAAATATGGATATGCATGCATGTCGGTGGTTAAATTGGTACGTTTCATTATTTTTCAACGTCACTATTCTTCACAACTCTATTATTAAGTCATCAGCAACAATATGGTTAGTCTGATCCCACAAGTGAATCCGAAGAAGGTAGAGAAGTAGGAAAGTTATTTTCGATAGATTTTTAATCTTCAGCCATTGCATATTTGGATGCGCAACAAGACCACCAGGAGGCAAATATAAGCGGATAACAGAAGTAGCTAGAGCCACATTTTATAGAAATAAACAAGATAACATCTCCCACCAAATTAAATCTAAACAAACTCTCTTCATAAACAAAGTTGCACCAAACGTCAACGTGTTTCCTCGACCAGGTTAAACACAAAGCAAAACATACAAAACTCCAACATACTCTATTATGAGAAGAAATTGTCCAACTAACAATCTCCAAGCTAACAATTGTCCAACTAACAATTCCGCTTCTATTCTCTCTGCCCTAGCTTGACTAAGAGTCTCTACTAATGATTCTTAGTGTCCATTTATTGGAAACAACTGTTAGGACCGAAATAAGCAGGTGTAACACGGAAGCTAGCAAAGCAAACCTCGAAAGACCATGAGTAAGAAGACAAACGAGAAATATACAAAGACACAAAGATTTAACGTGGTTCGGTCAATCGACCTACGTCCACAAAGGAGATGAACAATCCACTATATAAACATGAGAGTACAAAATATAAAGAGAAATAACCTCAACCAATTCACTCGGAATACATGGGAGGTCCACACAAATGATAACGTATCAAGCTTGTGACCCACAAATTCTCCCCCTAACCAAAACTCTCAAAGCCCTTAAAACTACATTGTGAATGCTGATTAAGTTAGAAGGAACAAACCTCTATTTATAGAGTCCTAAACCTTTTCCTACAAGAAAAGGACTAGCCAATCCAAAACCTTTTCCTAAAAGGAAAACCTATTTATGGTAAGAAATTCAGGGCAAATAAAATCCAACAACAACTTCTTTACCTTTACAAGATATCTCTCTGCTCCAATGCAAACAAAGTGTTTGCTTCTATTCTCTCTGCTCTAGGTTGAGGAAGAGCCTCTTCTAATGATTCACAACGTTCATGTATTGGAAACAACCTCTTTACCTTCACAAGATATCTCTCTGCTCCGATGCAATCAAAGTCTCTCTGCTGTAGGTTGACTAAGAGCCTTCTCTTATGATTCACAGTGTTCATTTGTTGAAAACAACTTCTCTACTTTCGCAACATTCATTTGTTTCTTCATTATATTCCTCCAAGAGTAAAATAAGTATTCTAGGATTTGACAAGGACATAGAATGCAAGTAAATAGCTTAATGAGTATTCCCAGAACTCCCAAACAGTGGAAATAATACTATTTGCATCTACTGGTGTTAATATTATTCAGGTTTATCACCATTGAGAGTTTTTTCTTGCTTACTGACTCAGAATGTGTGTATTCAACTAGTTTAGTAGCCGAAAGAGCGTTCAGCATCTGTCTATCGACAGTAGTGGATTCAATAATGGGTTCACGAGTTCGACAAAACTATATGTCTTTGTAACAAACAAGAGCATGCAGCTCAGTTGATAGAGCATCTGTTTGCTAAGCAGAAAGAATTTCAACAATCATCTCTCGATAGAGCATTATATTTCCAGTGAAAGCAAAAAGGTGCAGCATTGAACAAAAGGAAAGTTGAACTTGGAAACAAAAGTATAAATAATAAGTACAAGAGAAAGAGTGGTTGTAATACTGGGACTAATCCCTTGAATTTCAACAACCAAATCAACACACTACACATCGTTAATCATTTTGGTGCAAACGCTTCTTCATTTGATCTTCTTTACGACTTAGGGTTTTATTCAATTCTTCTACATTTCTTTTTTGGATTTGCGTTTATTTCTTCATTATATTCCTCCAAATATGACATTTCATTCAAGCGTCTGCAAATTTCACTGTGAAGCTCCAATGTTTCTTCTAATAATGCCTTGTCAACATTCGATGATACTGATTCTTTCACTTGTCCGTCATCTTCATACGGTCTCAAAATTCTGTGTTGCAACATTGAAACAACTCGATCCCATTCCATTTGTATATAAAGTTTCTCTATCATATCGCACAGATCAGCCTCCAACTCATCACTCTCTGTATCTGAGAAGTAGTAGTCTTTTCGCAATAATACACACTTGCTCTTTTTCCAATTTAGACTTTTGTTGAAATACTTCCTCTCTTTTTCAGAAACACCTCGTTTTAGTTGCTTAGAGACCACTGAGCACTCATCAGGAGCATTTGGCTGCTTAGAGCTACGGAGTTTAGATAAAAGAGGCAGGGAACTAACATTGGATATGCCTTGTGATGGAATAAGACCTGAATTAGGAATGGCATGATTATAGGCACAGCACTTGTCAACAAGGTTGTTTAATTCTTGTCTACTCTCTTTATACATTTCCACCTTTACAGCAAATGAGTCTGCATCTGCATCTGAATCTTCAATCATTTTCAGCTTCCTTCCAACATTCTCGTTTGTCTCTGAAATATCAAGTACACTAATTAGAATATGTATGTATGGATCTCACTCAATTAAAGAGTTTTATTCTTACTCCAACGTTATTCAATTAGATGTGTTCTACTTTCAACATCACTCAATTTTGATTTTTACTTCAAAATCACTCAACTATAAATGTTATATTTACAAAGTCACTTAATCTATTTAATTAAAATTTCCTTACATGAATTTTTATTTAAAATCATTTTTTTTTTTAAAAACACATTCATACTTGTTTTAAAATGTTTACAATACTTTAATTTAGTTATTGTATAAAATAATCCAATTTTAACTCATGTATGGATCTATCACAACACAATAAGCTTGGTTCACGTAGCACTTGCAAATAGATAAATAAGTAGTAAAAAATCGAGAAAAATAACTTACCTTCAATATTCTCTTGAAGCCACTTGGAGTTGCTGTTTATGGGTCCTAAGAAGCAATCCAGCCATCTGAGACGTCGTGATTTCTTTGATTCCATCTTCATCATAAAGCACTTCTAGTTAACTCTCTGTGTAATGTTGTTTAGTACTACACTTCCATCCATCCACTTATTGGGGTATATATTATTAATCATACTGTTAGATATGGTAACAATTGTCATGGTCGATCCATTCAACAGTATTTCTTGGTTTTATTATGGCAAATACTTGCTTGAAGTAATGCAGAAAAAACGAAGTTATATCTGTGTATAAGTAAATACATAAAACTAATTTATTTTCGACATCTAATTTAATGAGAAAAGATTGAAGCTTTTGAAAGATGTTACCTTTAAGTTTGTCTTGAAGCTTCTGATATTGAAGGAAACTGACTGAGATCAAAATTAGCCTTGAACTATTCGATTTACATATATCTATTTATCAATATTTATTCAGAAAAGAATCAAAATTGACCTTAAACTATTCGAAAGAGCTCGCAAATTCTAAGTCTCCACCAATGTGTTGAGACTTCTCTTGGACTTGAATATATGTCTTTTTTTATTTATTTACGAGGGCATATGAGATTTGCATAAATTAGACGTACGATGACAGATGGGAGCAATAAATGTCAAAAATATGAATGCATGCATGTCGGTTGTTGAATTGGTACGTTTTCATTGATTTTCCAACATGACTTTTCTTCAGAACTCTATTATTAAAGTTAATAACAACAACATTATCCGTGTGTTTGATGGTAGAGAAATTATTTTTGACAAAACTCTTAACTCAAACCGTCAAACTCTATTATAAAGTCATGTGTAAGTATAGATAATAGTTTGGACATTTCTCAATATATATATATATATATATTTAGTGTTTCAATAATTACTTGAACAGATATCAGCATTTTGCACTTGAATTTGTCACTGAATCATTTTGAACATATATTGTTCCCATTTCCTACTTATTTGATCCCCACTGCCTTTTGCAAAAGCTTTCGTGTTTATTTTATCTTTTTATTTTACTTAGAAGAGCCTACCAGTGAAAGTACGATTGGAAATTGATCAAGACCAAGAAACACAACAACATCTCTCAAACAAATCAATAAAAACTCTCTGGTACGTTTCATTGATTTTTCAACTGGACTTTTCTTCACAACTCAATTATTAAGTCATCAGCAACAATATGGATAGTGTGGTAGTACCACAAGTGAATCTGAATAAGGTGGACAAGAAGGGAAGTTATTTTAGATAGATTTTTCATCTTCGGCCATTGCATATTTGCATGCGCAACAAGACCACCAGCAGGCAAATATAAGCAGAAAACAAAAGTATAGCCACATTTTATAGAAATAAACAAGATAACATCTCCCACCAAATTAAATCTAAACAAACTCTCTTCATGAGCAAAGTTGCACCAAACGTCAACATGTTTCCTCGATCAGGTTAAACACAAAGCAAAACATACAAAACTCCAACATACTCTATATATAATTATGAGAAGATATTGTCCAACTAACAATCCCCAAGCTGTATCAGGTCCCAGCTTTCCGATGTCCAACACGAGCAACGAAACCAGCCTTGATAGGAGCAACTGATCTTCCAGGCCCGCACTGCAAGAAAATAAACAAACCAAAAACGAGTTAACATGAGAAGAAACTAACAATTTAAAGCTAACTTGTTTCCATTATTCAATATTTTCCTATTACCCTTTTCAAATTGAAATTAAAAAAAATGAAACAAGAGAGGAGGAAAAATGCAAACAATTTTGAAAGGTGATCCTTTGTAAATAAGAAAGCAGCCATTTTCCTCTTTTTTTGAGGTAAAGCCAAAAGTGTTACCGATAACCACTTGGTGTTGCTTAAAAAAAAAAAACAAGATAGATGTAAAATTTAAATTTCTATCCCAACTTAGAGAGATGCACCCAATCATTATTGTATTATTATATGATACATTTAATGTGAGTTCACAAATCGTATTTTTAAAAAAAATATAATACTACTATATATATATATGATCTAGAGAGGGGAGCATGGATTTACAACCCACGGAATCCCCTCTAGATACCCCTGAGGTCAGCTGTAAGCATTTTAACTCTGGCTTTCAACTGATCTCTCTCTACTACTATCGCTTCAATTTCTTTATTATATTCCTCCAAATATGACATTTCCTTCAAGAGTCTGCTAATTTCATCTTGAATCTTCATGTTTTCTTCTAATAACGCCTTGTCCACATTTGATGATGATATAAATTCCTCATCATCGTCATGCTTATTATCTTCATACTACAAAATTTCACCCTGGAACTTTGAAACAACTCGATCCCATTCCAGCTCTATGTAAAGTTTCTCTATCATATTGTGTAGTTCAGCCTCCAACTCATCATGTCCCAACTTGTCCCCGTCATCATCGTTGCTCTGTGTATCTGAGTAGTTACTACTGCTGAATGAATCATCTGATTCTGATTGTGATTTGAAACTGATTATTTTCGTAACAGGAGGCAGGGGAGGTGGACGCGTACTAACTTTGACCGGTTGTTGTGATTGAAACCCTCGAACATTTAGGTCCAACTTTTCTTCTAATAATGCCTTGTCAACTCGATCCCCTTCCAGCTGTATGTAAAGTTTTACTATCATATCGCGTAGCTCAGCCTCCAACACTTCATCATCATCATCGCCACTCTGTGTATCTGAGTAGTAATTTGAGAAGTAGTTACTGCTGGGTGGATAGAGCGTCTGTTTCCTAAGCAGAAAGTCGTAGGTTCGACCCCTACCTGGCGCGTTTTGTTAATTCTTTATTTTTTTAAAAAAATTGGAATTTATGCTGCGTTTTTTTTAAAACTTTGTTTTTGGAATATATGCATAACTTTTATATGATGCGTTTTTTAGAATTTTTGGAATATATACTTCAATTTTTATATGTTGCTTTTTTTTTTTTTTTGGAATATATGCTTTATTTGAACTGAGTGTTTATGGAAACGAACTTCTATGCTTTCCGATGCAAGCAAATACCACTTCTTAGGTTTATTTATTGAAAACCACCAATCTGCTACTACGATATCTCTCTCTGCTCCAATGCAAATGAAGTTTTTCTTCTATTCTCTCTGCTGTAATAGCCTCCTCTTATATATGATTCACAGTGTTCATTTATTGGAAACAACTTATCTACCTTGGCAACATTCATTTGTTTCTTCATTATATTCCTCCAAGATTAAACTACTTGAGTCATTTTATTGGACTGCATTTTCTCTATTTAACCTAGAATCCTAACAATCACTTAATTTAATGTATTTATGGACCTATCACCACACATTTTCATATAGCTAAATAAGTATTCTAGGATTGGACAAGGACATACAATGCAAGTAAATAAGTATTCCCACAACTCCCAAACAGTGGAAATAAGTCTTAAGGTTTATGACCATTCAGAATGTGTGTATCAGCTGGTTTAGGAGCCGAAAGAGCATTCAGCATCTATCTATCGACAGTAGTGGATTGAAGAGTTTGACAAAACTATATGTGTCTGTGTGTATTGTTTCGCTTGTAAATAACTAATACTAAGGAAGATATAACTAAATCAAAACAAACAAGCGCATGTAGCTCAGTTGATAGAGTATCTGTTTCATAAGCAGAAAGAATTTCAACAATCATCTCGATAGAACATATATTTTTCCAGTGAAAGTAGAATGCTATTATGTCATTACTATCAAACAGGTGCAGCATTGAAGAAAAGGAAAGTTGAACAAAAGTATAAACAATAGTACAAGAGAAAGAGTGTGGTTGTAATACTGGGACTAATACATTTCTCTTCGACTCATTCTACCATTTTACTCATCAGTCCCCTCATGTTGCAACTCTTCTCCATGATCAGCGTGGTTCTGAGTAGTTACTATTGGATGAACTTCTGATTCTAATTGTGCTAGGATCCTACCAAAATTAGAATCATGAAAGCTGGAATATTTTTACTAATTTTTCCTCTGATGTGATGATTACTCTCTTTAACAGAAACACCTCGTTTTAGTTGCTTAGAGAGACGGAGGACACATCAAAATTTATCTGCTTAGAGCTAGGGAATTTAGATAAAGGAAGCGGGGATTGTATCGCAGAGCTTTTGCCTGAACTAACATTGGATATGCTAATTTGTGATCGAATAAGATCTGAACTATCTAGGAATGTAGTTCAGAAGCTCTCTTGTCCCATGATTATAGATAGCGCTCAGCCAATGAACAATGTATGCGCGCGGTAACACTTATCAACAAGGTTGATTAATTCTTGTCTACTCTGATAATATATGCATTTCCACCTTTTTAACAAATGAGTCTGCATTTGTATCTTCAATGATTTTCAGCATCCTAGCTCCTTCTAACATTCCGATTCATCTCTGAAATATCAATTGGTAAACTTGGATCTATCTATCACTACACAATAATCTTGGTTTACGTAGCACTCGCAAATAAGTAGTACTCCGTAAAAAATGACAAAAAGTAACTTGGAGTTGCTGTTTTTGGGTCCTAAGAAGCTATCCAACCATCTGGGACGTTGTAATTTCTTTGATTCCATCTTCGTTTTGATCTGGCGGTACAACCACTAATAAACCAATTAACTCCCATCCATCCACTTATTCGGATATATATTATTAATCATCCATTCAACATTTCTTGATTTTATTATGGCAAATGCTTGCTTGAAAAGTAAGGCAGAAACACCAACTTATATCTGTGTATAAGTAAATACACATAAAACTAACTTATTTTCGACATCTAATTTAATGAGAAAAGATTGAAGCTTTTGAAAGATATTACCTTTAAGTTTGTCTTGAAGCTGCTTCTAATATTGAAGGAAATTGATTCAGACCAAAATTAGTCTTGAACTATTCTACTTACATATATCTATCTATCAATATTTATTTGGAAAAGTATCAAAATTAGCCTTGAACTATTCGAAATGGCTCTCAAATTCTGAGTCTCCAACAACAACTCTCTCTTGGACTTGAATATATGTCTTTTTTTTATTTATTTACGAGGGCATATGAGATTTCCGTTAATTAGACGTACGATGACAGATGGGAGCAATAAATGTCAAAAATATGAATGCATGCATGCATGTCGGTTGTTGAATTGGCACGTTTTCATTTGGTTTTCCAATATGACTATTCTTCACTATTATTAAGTCAATAACAACATCATTATCAGTGTGATGAAGGTAGAGAAGTTATTAATTTCAGACAAACTCTAAACTCTATTATTTAAGTCATTTGTAAGTTTGGATATTTCTCAATCTATTTCGTGTTTCAATAATTACTAGAACAGATATCAGCATTTTACACTTGAATTTGTTGCTGAATCATTTTGAGCATATATTGTTCCCATTTCCTACTGATTTGATCCCCGCTGGCTCTTAGAAAATCAAGAAAAACTTTCTTTGACTTAATTAAATTTGTCATTAAGTATTAAAAGAGGGCGAAAAATATCTTCCAACTATTCAAAATAGCAACGTGTTATGACTTTCTCTTGGACTTAAATGTGTCATTTTTTGTTTACGAGGGTATGTGCATTTGCAATAATTAGACATACGGAGACAGATGGGAGCAGTAAATGTGAAAAATATGGATGCATGCATGTCGGTGGTTAAATTGGTACGTTCCATCACAACTCTATTATTAAGTCATCACTCATCAGCAACAATATGGTTAGTGTGATCCCACAAGTGACTCTGAAAAAGGTAGAGAAGTAGGGAAGTTATTTTTGATAGATTTTTAATCTTCGGCCATTGCATATTTGCATGTACAACAAGACCAGCAGGCAAATATAACCGGAAAACAGAAGTATAGCCACATTTTGTAGAAATACACAAGATAACATCTCCCACAAGATTAAATCTAAACAAACTCTCTTTATAAGCAAAGTTGCACCAAACGTGAATATGTTTCCTCGATCAGGTTAAACACAAAGCAAAACATACAATAGAACTCCAACATACTCTATTATGAGAAGAAATTGTCCAACTAATAATCCCCAAGCCGTATCAGGTCCAACACGAGCAACGAAACCAGCCTTGATAGGAGCAACTGATCATCTTCTATGAGAAATAAACAATTTAAATCCAACTTGTTTTCCATTATTCAACATTTTCCTATTACCCTTTTCAAATTGGAAAAAAAAAGAAACAAGAGAGGAGGAAATTAAAAATGCAAACAATTTTGAAAGGTAATCCTTTGTAAATAAGAAAACAGACATTTACCTCCCCTTTTGAGCTAAAAAGGGGGCTCATGACCGCCTCTATTACAGAGATGGGGAATACTAAAGCATTATTCTCGAGGGTAGAACAGATATGATCACATGATCAAAAGCATAAACAATTCATTCAAGAAAAGCAACCCAGTATAACTAAATTAAGATAAAGGGAAGGCCTGAGATCTCATATATATTACTAAGATATATGATCTGGCAACGGAAACTTCATAAATTTGGAGCCTAGAATATTCTAGAAGCACCAGCACTTGCTCACCGCAAGCTCAAAGGTTGGTTGCATGCGTTTATTTCTTCATTATATTCCTCCAAATATGACATTTCATTCAAGCGTCTGCAAATTTCACCGTGAAGCTCCAAGGTTTCTTTTAATAATGCCTTGTCAACATTCGATGATACCGATTCTTTCACTTGTCCGTCATCTTCATACGGCCTCAAAATTCTGTGTTGCAACATTGAAACAACTCGATCCCATTCCATTTGTATATAAAGTTTCTCTATCATATCGAGCAGATCAGCCTCCAACTCATAATCACTCCCCTCTTTTTCATCATCATCAAGTTTCTCTATCATATTGCGCAGATCAGCCTCCAACTCATAATCACTCCCCTCTTTTCCATCATCATCGTTACTCTCTATATGTAAGTAGTAATAATCATCATCATAGGAATGTAAAAACCTCCGCCCTTTTCTAGAAACACCTCGTTTTAGTTGCTTAGAGACCACGGAGCACTCAGGAGCATTTGGCTGCTTAGAGCTACGGAGTTGAGATAAATGAGGCCGGGAGCTAACATTGGATATGCTAACGTCACGACCTGAATTAGGAATGTTGTTCAGAATTAGCTCTCCTCTCCCATGATTATAGCACTTGTCAACAAGGTTGTTTAATTCTTGTCTACTCTCATTATACATTTCCACCTTTTCAGCAAATGAGTCTGCATCTGCATCTGAATCTTCAATCATTTTCAGCTTCCTTCCAACACTCTCGTTTATCTCTGAAATATCAAGTAAACTAATTAGAGTATGTATGTATGAATTAGTAGGCATTTGGACATGCAATTTCATATCACGATAAGAAATTAAATCATCATTTTGACATGAGATTTCATGTTGATTTCATATCATCTCAAATTCTCCAAAAATGATAATTTTGGAATTTCACTTAATATTTATAGTTAAGTCACTTTTGAAGTAACACTTGGGGTTGTTTGACTAATAATGCTAATAAATGCACTAATTATTTTTTATTAAGTGTTTGGTTCATTGTTTCACACCTAATCTTGTATTTGGTTTAGAACTATACAAAAAACTCATTTCCTATTGTACCCTTAAATTTTTATGAGATATTCTATTTCGTATAATTGGGTCAAGGTTGATAACATGCGGACAATATTAGTATTTTTTTGTGGCCTTCTAACTAGTTAGGAGAAGAATAATTTTGTCCTCATGTTTGTTATTTTCTCACTTGAATTATTTGAGAATAAAACTCTACAAAAATCTTTTTTACAATTATACCCTTGAATTTTTGTAGGATTTTTTATTTTATTTAATTAGTCAAGTTAAATACTAAAATATATATAAAACAATTGTTCTTAATTTTGAGGTGTAATGTGCCACTACGAAGATCCTTGATAGGACGGTGTATTTCTAATTTTTTTTGTTGGTCAAATGTTACCTTAAACTTTAAATATATTTAAGGCTACTTAAATTGTTCAAATACTTGAAGTTTATTTTTTTTTTAAAAACAAATAGTTCAAGTGGTCAATCAACTTACTGCATTTTAAAAGAAAAAGAAGCCAAAAAAAAAAAAATCAACTCAATCTAGCAAACCATACATGGGAGGAAAAAAATGTAAGTTTGTGAAATCATGAAATTACTCTGAACCGATTTTAATCCTGTGATTATTTTAATTAATACTGCCTCAAGTTCATATAGTTGAATGACTTTTGAAGTAAAAATAAAAGTCGAGTAACTTTCTATGTTAAAACTCCTTACCCGGAAGATATTAACTCATGTATGGATCTATCACAACACAATAAGCTTGGTTTAAGTAGTAAAAAATCGATAAAAATAACTTACCTTCAAGATTCTCTTGAAGCCACTTGGAGTTGCTTTTCATGGGTCCTAAGATGCAATCCAACCATCTGAGACGTCGTGATTTCGTTGATTCCATCTTCATCATAAAGCACTTCTAGTTAACTCTCTCTGTAATGTTGTTTAGTACTACCCTTCCATTCATCCACTTATTGGGATATATATTATATATTGATCATGCGGTTAGATATGGTAACAATTGTCATGGTCGATGCATTCAACAATATTTCTTGGTTTTATTATGTCAAACACTTGATTGAAGTAATGCAGAAAAAACAAAGTTATATTTGTGTATAAGTAAATACATAAAGCTAATTTATTTTCGACATCTAATTTAATGAGAAAAGATTGAAACTTTTGAAAGATGTTACCTTTAAGTTTGTCTTGAAGCTTCTGATATTGAAGGAAACTGACTGAGACCAAAATTAGGCTTGAACTATTCGATTTACATATATCTATTTATCAATATTTATTCGGAAAAGAATCAAAATTGGCCTTAGAAAGAGCTCTCAAATTCTGAGCCTCCAGCAATGTGTGAAGACTTTTTCTTAGACTTGAATATATGTCTTTTTCTTATTTATTTACTAGGGCATATGAGACTTGCATTATTTTAATTATACATACAATGACAGCTGGGAGTTGTTGAATTGGTACGTTTTCATTGACTTTTAAACATGAGTATACTTCAGAACTCTATTATTAAGTTAAGAGGAAATACATAATTACCATACGAAACTTATACTTTTTCCGTTTCATTTTATGTGAGGTATTTTGACTTGGCACAGAGTTTAAGAAAGAAAGGAGGACTTTTAAAACTTGTGGTTCAAAATGAATGATAGAAATTTGTGTGGCTGTAAATCATTTCAGTAAGGGTAAAATAGACATTTTATAGTTAAATTGTTTTTTAATATAGAAATGTGTCATTCTTTTTGGGACTGACTAAAAAGGAAAGTAAGTCACATAAATTGGGACAGAGGGAGTACCTTTTTTTAAGTAGACACCTTAAGTTTGTGGAGGTCCTGTTACCCCACGAAACCATTCAAAAGAACAATAAATATATCATTTTTTCACCATCAATGCTCTCAATCCAAGAGTGTGTGCCACACCTCCAACCCATTTAACAAAGGCCGGGTTTTATCCTAACCCATTCATTTTTTAACCCATAACCCAAATCCTAAGAAACTTCCAACCCATTTCACTTTCACCTACCCTCATCTTTCTCTTCGACTGATCAAAAGCCTAAGAAACTTCATAAGGCGAAGTTGGTAACATTGCTAGTTGAAATTTGTTGAATAGTGGTGTCGGAACGAATAAGTGAAGGCTCATAGGTTAGTTATTTGAAAAATATTTGAAAAAAAGTTTATTTTACATTGTAAGTGAATTTTATAGTTATTCATATATTTTGAAAATGGGTTTTATTGAAAAGTCAGAAATTCAAAGGTTGTTGATCAATTAATGTAGTGCTCATCTTGCGAAAGTGAATCAAAGTTAGAGAGATATTGCAGTCCTTACTCGCCATGACACTATATCAAGCTTCAATGGGTTGTCAATAGTGTTTGAATTAATTTTGGGGAAGATGGTTTTTTTTTTAAAAGATAAAAATTTCAATTTACAATGCCACATGGCTGTTTTATATTGGTTTGGGGTTGTTTTTTAAAATACTCACGCGCCCCCGAAAACGTGAAAATACAGCAGATGCGGAAGCGGGTCAAAATGCTATATTTAGTCTGGTCGAAAATAGTTTAATGGGGTAATAGAACTTCCGCAAAATTTATGTGTCTACTTCAAAATAAGGTCTAAGTTCAGTGGGGACTTTATGTATTTTCTCTTAAGTTAATAACAACAACATTATTGAAGGTAGAGAAATTATTTTTGACAAACTCTTAACTCAAACCGTCAAATTCTATTATAAAGTCATGTGTAAGTATGGATCATAGTTTGGATATTTCTCAATATTCTATATATAATAAGTCACATGCAACTATGATTGTAACTATCATGTTAGCTTTCAACCAAAAGCTAACAAGATTTTTAGTTACATATTTTCTAACTTAGATTTTGTAAATTAGATTTTGAGAAAAAACATTAAGTGATACTTGAAGTTGTCCCGAATTTTTAAAAAGACATTAACTTTGCGTGCGTCCTATTACCCCACAAAACATTCAAAATCACAATAAATACACATTTTTTACACAATATTTCCACTTTGGACAAAAATATCCTTCGAATGTGCAATTTCTTAAAAACAAAAAGTCGGACCCATTATTGATGTATTGAAGGAT
>JAJOOR010006752.1:0-34882 GCA_036250505.1 Solanum acaule | reverse complement strand
GTTTTTTTCACCCCCCCCCCCCCCCACCCCCAACTTTCTTGAACGTTAGGAGGTTGTCCCTAAGATTTAATAATTTCAAAAGGGGGTGATCCGTTTGATACCCATAGTTACCATACACACTCATCTTTCCTATTCCAATACATAAACAAGCAAAACAAAGCTACAAATTAAGTAAGTAGAACTATAACTAACAAGAACAAACTTCAACTTAACTAAGAATTCTCAATTAATACCACTCCCCAGCAGCGGCGCCATTTTGACTTGACGTATCCGGGCGGTTCATCCTATACTAAGCGTCCATGGTCATTCAATAATATAACCCAACTAGTGAGTTGGGGTTGAGTCCCAAGGGAGCGGTTTGTGATTGAGAATTAGTAGAAAAGCAAGAACTTCGTTCAAGTCAACTATAGCTAAAGACTTTTACAAAGAAAAACATATCAAATTAAAAGATGACACAAGTGTCAATTATCAAAGGGGGTTTTATAATCAATTATCAACTAAAACGACAACTAAAAACGAAAATGCAAGTATGGAGACGGGATTCTTAGGATGTGATAGGAATATGGGCTAAAATACACAACCGGGTAAATGCTATTGATAGTAACCCGCTGCAAATTGGTAACTAGGCTAGACTTTAGTGGGGTAAATTTTCTCTCAAACAATCTACCCCGAATGAAATCGGTTTCTCTCGAACACCGATAAGCGACAATGAAGCACAGTCTTCACCTTAGTCCATTCATTCTCTCAAGCTGAATGTGAGAGAGAGGGTTTAGGATTCACTGTCTCGAGCTAATCCCATGACAACCCAATAACCATTGACTATCGAATGAGTAGTTTTGGTTTTAAAACCTCTCTCTCGAGCAAGTAAAAAACACAAAGATAAAATTGTATTTGCAACTACAACTCCATTAAATTCAAACACAACTACTGAACGAAATAACCTTTAAACATAAAATAAACAATCAATTAGCAATACCCAGCAGTAAATTCAACCTATATTCACAAAATCACACCCCAAGAATTGGGGTTTTAGCTAGATATAGTAAAGAGAAGAATCGATACCGAAAAGTGTTTCCATCAAATTGGTACAATTGATATTATCTTTACACACGTCAAAGATTAAGAATCTTCAATACCCACTTCCAATTACTTAGAAATGAAAATCTTTAAAACTTCAAAGCTAAGGAACAAAATCTCCCAAAAACTAAGTTCTAAAACTGAGTAATTCTAAAAATTGGTTTCTGAATTGTAAAAATTGATACTAAACTAAAAATTCAAACAGGTATTTATATTTGTCAAAAAGTGTGCTGCGAAGGATCACTCAGCACAGTTAGTCGGGATCGCCGATCCACCTTTTGGTCTGGTTCATCATCTTTTTGCATTGGCCTTCAGCAAATTCAAGTTCTGTAACATTGGGTGATGGAGTACAGCATCGCGGAATTGTTCGGTGACTTATCGACTGCTCTTTTTTCTCGCCCGCTAGATTTTCTCCTTTAGAGTTTGGCACACTGGAACATTAGGCGAGACCATAGCCATTCGGCGACTCGCCTAATGGTTTAGGCAATCCTCAGGCTGTCTTCTCTTCGTTCTTTTCAATTGCCTTGTTCCTTTCTGCCTAATAGTGTCCATGCTTAGTCTCTAACTCCAAATACCTGAAACTCAAGGATTTTCATCAGTTATTAAGACAAAATATGCATTTGAGGATACTAAATCTATCAAAATAAAGCTCTAAAAGAGTTGAAATCGTGGACTCATCAAGGCTTAGCCATATAAGCAAGAAAGGACTTAATGTTCTAGCCAAGAAGAAATTGTTGTCAGATTTTCAAAGTGTTAAATTAGAAAAGTGTGAGCACTGCTTGGCTACTAAACAAAATAGAGACTCCTTTAAGTCTAACCCTCCTTCTAGAAAGATAAAGTTTTTTGAGTTGGTGCACTCTGATTTATGCGGTGCAATGAAGACAAGGACATTGGGTAGTGCACTCTACTTTGTCATTTTTATTAATGACTTCTCGATAAAATTTTAGGTCTATGCCTTGAAAACTAAAGATCAAGTGTTAGGAGTATTCAAGTAGTTTCAGGCTTCAATTGAAAGAGAAACTGGAAAAAACTAAAATGTATTCGTACTGATAACGGTGGTGAATATTGTGGACCATTTGACAGATACTGCAAGCATCAAGGTATTAGACACCAGAAGACTCATCTTACGACTCCTAAACTTAATGGTTTGGCTGAGGGGATGAACAATACCTTAATGAAAAAAGTTGGATGTTTGCTTTCTAAAGAAAATTTGCCAAACTTATTTTGAGGTAAGGCTTTATTGACCGCTGCACAGTTATCAATCTATCTCCTATTGTTACTTTGCAAATTGATGTTCCAAATAAAGTTTGGTATGGAAAGCATGTTTCCTATGACCATATAAGAGTATTTGGTTGCAGAGCTCTTTTGTTCATGCGCCGAAACATGAGAGGTCAAAGTTAGATGCCAAGACAAGGCAATGCATCTTCATTGGATATGGCCTTGATGAATTTGGTTACAGGCTATATGATCTAATTGAGAAGAAACTTGTGATAAGTCGTGATAAATCTAACTATTAAAGATATAGACAAAGCGGAGAAGCTAAAGTCTTCAAGTTTTGATGGCACAGTTCATCTTGATGAAGTTCCTCACACAAGTGTGCATGATGTTGTTGGGCTTGATGATCATGGTGATGTCTATAATCATGTATCAAATTAACACATTGATGTTGATAATAACAATAATGTTATTGATGATCCTCTTACTCATAAAATTATGGACGAATCAAATATTTCGCTTAGGTAGTCCACAAGACAACAAGTTCCTTCCTCTCATTATTCACCGAATGAGTATGTGTTACTCACTGATGGAAGAGAACTTGAATGTTAAGAGTAGGCCATAAAAGATGAGCACAAGGATTAATGGATTGAAGCCATGCAAGATGAGATGAAGTCTCTGCATGAGAACCATACTTATGAGTAGGTAAAATTGCCTAAGGGTATGAGAGCTTTGAATAACAAGTGAGTGTTCAAAGTTAAAGTTAAAGAACACAACTTGAAGCCTAGGTAAAAAGCTAGATTGGTTGTTAAGGGATTTGGTCAAAGGAAGGGTATTCACTTTGACGAAATATTTTCTCCTTTCGTGAAAATGTCCTCCATTTGTACAGTTCTAGATTTGGCTGCTAGTCTTAAGTTAGAGATTGAGCATATGGATGACACGGCCCAAGAGTACCCCCTAGATGTTACAAGGCGTACTCAACCCTGAAAGGTCTCATGCAATCCCCTCAGCATATCATAACATAAGATAAATAGAAATGATATGGAATTTAAAACTTTATCCATGCAATCGAAGTCTTTTATAAAAGCAAGCGTAAGTCTAGACTTGTCTCAATTAGCCATCTAATACAATCTTTGAATCAAATAGGGACACAACCCTTATAATATAGTCCAAAAATGAAATAACTAGAAAGAAACTACAAATGACTCATCTGCCCTCGAATCATGAGGACTCACCATAAGCTAGGAGAATAGTCGATCCAAGCTTGAACCAAAAGAAGATCGCCTTAGGAACCGGACCCTACACTTTGGAAAATGTAGGAAAATATGGGTTAGTACAACAATACACTAAGTTTGATAGCCATGTGTAAAAACCTTTAAAACATGCTAAAGAGGACATTTTAGTTGAAAAGCATGCACTTTACCAAATTTGAAAATCATCATGCACATTTGCATAAAAGCATAAGTCATAAGCATTTTCAACATATAGATCATCATAGCGTAGTAGAACTGTCTCATAAGTAACCATAAGTCGTACTTGTGCAATGCATAGATAAGATCTCATAATCCCATCTACACTAAGTACCACTTTTAGGCCACCATAATCATACTTACCATTCTTTGATCTCATCCTTCATTAATACTCATAGACAAGGAAACATTCACCTTTAATAAGTCATATCAAGGAAAGTAACTCATAGCAACAATCCACATTAAGCATATTTCATTTCATAAGTCATCATAAAATAAAAGGAGCACACCATAACTACTCTCAAATCCTACTTGTGTAATGCACGGATGAAGTCCCATACCCCCACCCACACTAAGTAGTGTATTCTTTAGAAGCCATAGTTCATAATCATTCATTGTGGGGGTAAGCCTTAACCGACATAGACCATGTGAGCAAATCATGGAATCCGGTGTTACCCACACCGAAAAGGGTGTCCTACTTGCCTAAGGTAGAACCATTAATTTATCTTTTAGGTCGATCCACTAGTTAATGACCTATGAGGTCACATAGTTATGGGATAAGGAGATTGCTACTAGATACCCCGCCTCAACTCACGTATGGGCATCCATCTCAAGAGATTGCTACCATAAACCCCACCTCAACTCACGTATGAGTTTCCATCTCAATCAATATCCACTCGGTGCTTAGCATTATTCCCCACGGAGTACTTAACATTTCATTACTTGAGTTCATTATTATGGAAGAAATGGGATATAGAGATTGCTACTAGATACCACACCTCAACTCACGTGAGGGCTTCCATCTCATCCCAACATCATTCATAAGATAGCTCATAGATTCAATAGGTGAGAATAGTCTTCCAACCTAAGAATCCCCATATTGTGAGAAAACCTTTCACAACATGTCATCATCATTCATTAGTGTATAATTGAGAATAGCCTTTCAATCAACACAACATCATTATCATAATCATAGAAACTTCATTCATACTTCATTCATAAGTGTGTGCATGTGAGAATAGCCTTTCAACAACATCACCATTACATCATAGTCATAATCACTTTACTCTCAAAGTGTTCATAAAGCTTATACATAAATCTCATAGTCATGCATAATTCTCATAAATTGCCCTTCAAGGACCATAGATCATGATTCATCAACACATCTAGAATTACTACATCAGACATGGAGAATAACATTATTCAAGTAATCAATTCATTACATTCATAATTCTATAATATACGACTTGCATCAATCAATACCCACACTTAAAGATCCAATTTGAGAAAATAGGGTAATTCATGGATTCTTGAGAAAATCAACTTGAAATCATGTAAAATCATCCATATATCCATAAACAAACATAATTCAATCATTTAAAATGAATTTTAAAGGAATCCATGAGATTGAAGTCAAACCCTAACTTTTGGGTTTTCTAACTTTCACATTGGGGTTTTTGGAAGGGCTCCGTGGGTGAAGGCTACCCATGGATGAAGAGCTACCATACCCTATTGAATAATTCCCATGAATGTGATGAGAAAAATTTGACTCTTCAACCCTAGCTTCACCTTTCTTATTCTTCTTCCTTGGAGTTCTAGAGAGAGTTTATTTGGGGAAAGTTGGTTATGGATTTGGGTTTTGGGATTTATGAGGTGAATGGGTTGGTTAATGACTTAAAAAGACTTATATAGGTGTATTACAACAATAAAAAATGACCTCACATCATACTAACTAAAATAGGAATTACATAAAGTACCCATCCCTTAAGCTGTCTTTGTGACAACTTGCAGGCCCCATTCATGGCCACCACCTACGGGGCGTGGACTGACCCACGACCCATACTGGTGGGGTGTGGGTTGAGGTCTTCTGCTCCTTTACTTGTCCTTAGACCCACGAGACTCATCCACGAGTCGTGGACCCCCCTACGGGGAGTAGGTCCCCCTGGTGGATGCTACCTTAGGCAGTTTCTAGGGTGGATTTTCGGGTCCGCCTCAAGAACCCTTGGTTGGTCCTTGGGGGGTCCTACCTTGATGTTTAACCCCTAAATTCTTTATTTTAAGTACGAGAAGAAAATTTTATGACTCTAACACTTTTGACAAGCTCTAGTTAAGACTACTAGTTTCCGGGGTGTTACAATGGATGTGAAGATGACTTTCAATCACAATGACCTAGAAAAAGAGATTTATATGGAACAATCTGAGGGCTTCAAAGTCCATGGTAAAGAAAATTTTGTGTGCAAACTCAGAAAGAGTCTCTATGGCCTAAAGCATTCTCCTAGACAATGGTACAACAAGTTTGAGTCTGTTATGAGAGAGCAAGACTATAAGAAAACTTTTTCAAATCATTGTGTATTTGTACAAAAAAATTCTGACGATGATTTTATCATCCTCTTGCTATATGAGGATGATTTGTTGATTGAAGGTAGGAAAACTTCCAAGATTGACGAGTTGAAAAAAGAGTTGTGTAAGTCTTTTTCTATGAAAGACTTGGACTATGCCAAGAAAATTTTGGGAATGAGAATTGCTTGTCTCAGAGATGAAAGGAAGATTTATTTGTCACAGAAAAAGTACAATGAACATGTACTGGAGCGCTTCAATATTAAAAATTCTATGCCTATTAGCATACCTCTTGCTGCTCATATGAGGTTGAGCAAGAAGATGTGTCCTACAGGTAGGAAGGAAAGAAAAGAACATGGGCAAAGTTCCATATTCCTCCATCGTTGGAAGTCTAATGTATGCAATGGTATGCACTAGGCTTGATATTACTTATGTAATTGGTGTTGTTAGTAGATTTCTTGACAATCCTGAGAAAGAGCATTGAGAAGTTGTGAAGTGGATACTTAGGTATCTTAAAGGAAGCTTAGATGAATGCTTGTGTTTTGGAGCATCACATTCAATCTTGAAGGGCTATATAGATGCTGATTATACAAAATACACTATTGGATATTTGTTTACTTTTTGAGGGGGAGCTATATCATGGCAGTCAAAGTTGAAGAAGTGTCTTGCACTATATACAATTGAAGTTGAGTATATTGAGCTACTGAATCCGGCAAGGAGATGATATCTCTTCACAAACTTGGATTGCAACAGATGAAGTATGTTATCTATTGTGACAGTCATAGTGCAATAGACTTCAGCAAGAACTCTATGTACCATGCAAGGACAAAACACACTGACGTCAGATATCATTGAATTCGTGAAGAAGTGTAGAGTGAATCACTTCATGTCACAAAGATCCACACAAGTGTAAATTCTGCAGATATGTTGACCAAGACAATACCGAAAGACAAGTTCGAGTTGTGCAAAGAACTTGTGGGTATGAGCTCTCTCTAAAGAAGATGAATATACCTCCTTCCGGTGAATGAGACTCGAGGGGGAGATTTGTGGGGTTCTAGCCCCATTTCCCTTTTATAAAAGTCTCACTTTGGTACAACTACATACCAACTAAATCTTACCAAGATATCTACATAGTTGCAAAGTTAAAAACTTTAGTATTTTCGAGATATCATTGGTGACATCATTAGGAGCAATTTTCTCCCATAAAAGGAGCTCATAAGATCACTTATTAAATATATCAATTCACAGAGAAAGAAAATTGTAGAGAGCTGTGAGGTTTTCATAAACTATACAAGAAATTAGTTTGTGCAGAAAAATAGAGTGTGAGCGATATTTTTAGTAACGTGGAAAATCAAAAGAGAGTTAGTCCATTTGAGTGTATAGTAGTCACTTTGACTATTGTACTCGTGATTACACAGTGTAAAATTCATTTCTATAGTGATATGAGTTGCTCCTCTTGGCCCGTGATTTTTCCCCTTATTTAGAATGGTTTCAACGTAAAATTCTTGGTGTCAGCTTTAATCATTTAAAACTAATTAAATATAAATTTATAAAATGATTTGGATTATATTAAATTCGTGAGTATATTAGTCCAAATAAATATTATGGATTAATGTAGTTGAGTTAATTATTTAAATATAATAAATATGGATTTAGTTAAAGCCAGCTCCATAAAGCCCATATGCTATGTCACTTAAATCTGATTGGCCAAAGGGAATTCTATTCTTATCAGAATTCCTCTATTTTAAAACTATAAATAGGGGTCCTCATAATTTAGAAAACGGACCAAGAATTCTAACAAGAAGCTAGAGAAAGCTCATGGATCAAAAACCACAGATTTCTCTACAAGCTACAAGTTCAAGAATATAAGAATTCAAGCGTTCAAGTTCAAGAATGATCAAGATCAAGACTACAAGATTCAAGATCAAGCTCGAAGCCCTAAATTCAAGTATAAAGTGAAGATCAAGATCATGTTCAAGCTCAAATTCATCAATGATTCAAGAACTAACTCCAAAGCCCTTGAATCCAAGATCAAGATTATCAAGTTCATCAAATCTAAAAATTAAGATCAAGCTCTAAAGCCTTGAATTCAAGTAAAAAGTCAAGATCAAGTTCAAGTTCAAATTCATCAAGGATTCAAGAACAAGCTCCAAAAGCCCTTGAATCCAAGATTAAAGCCCAAGAACAAATTCAAAAATCAAGATCAAGCTCAAGAGCCCTTGAATTAATATATGAAAAGACGAATCATAGGAATCATAGAGATCGTAACACTCGGACTTTGAAATCAATAAATACGATTGTTGCATTAGTTTTATGTTCTTGATTATTATTTTATCTACGCAGATTTTCTTGTCTACGAATTTTGACACGCATAGTGGGAAAATCTCTACCTCTCATATCAATTTTTCAAGCATCAAAGAATATCAAAATGATTTCCACTATAGAAGAACAAATAGCAAGTTTGACAAAAACGATTGGAAACTTGACAAAGTTCACACACGAACAAGATGTTAAACTTTCCAAACTAACAAATAAAATGAATAACATGATTGGGAGAAGATTGAGTCAAGCATGTCACGATCAGGGTTACCCCCTAGATGTAACATGGTGTATAGAACCCCAAAAGACTCCATACATGCCACTTAGTCCTCATAACATAAGCAATAGAACACTAAGAGTAAAAACACAATTCAAGTCTAAAATTTTCATAAACAAAAGTGGAAGTCTAGACACTAAGTCTCAACATAGCCATCTATTACAATGTTTGAATGAAATAGTGCCTAACCCATACAACATGTCCAAAAAGGGAAATACATAAAAGGAACTACAACATAGGAAAAATCCATCCTCGAACCATGAGGACTCACCAACTGTGAAGATACCCAAGTCCAAGTTTTAGCCACTAGAATGATCACCTCGAGAACCAAACCCTACACTTAGGGAAAATGTAGGAAAAATAGGCGTTAGTACAAAAATGCACCAAGTATGATAGCCATGCATAAAAACATTGAAAATATGCTAAAAGGGACATTTCATTTCAAAGCATGCAATTTACGAAGTTTAAACATCATCATAAAGATAGTGGAAAAGCATAAGTCATAAACATAGTCAATACATAGATCATCATAACCAAAGAGAAACCTCATATATAACCTGAAAGCATACTTGTACAATGCATGGATAAGACCCCATAAATCTCACCCATGCTAAGTAACCCTCCTTAGGCCATCATTCATATTCATCATCTTTAAGACCTTGAAAACTCATATAAAAGCTTCTTGATTACCATAGTTCATAATTCATATTCTATTTCTTGTTGTTGTGGGAATAACGCCTTAACCGACATGAGACCATGTGAGCTATACATGATCCCCCAGTGTTACCCATACCGAAAAGGGCTGTCCTACTTGCCTAAGGTAGAACCATACTCTTAGCTTAGGTGGATCCACTAGCTAAATATCCTATGGGGGCACGTAGTTTATGGGACAAGGAGAGTGCTACTAGAAACCCGGACTCAACTTACGTAAAAGGTTTCCATCTCAACCTTAAAATCTTCATATTGTGAGAAAACCTTTCACTTCATATCATATTCATGCATAAGTTTGTATATGAGAATATCCTTACATCAACACAACAACTACATCATAATCATAGACACTTCACTCTCAAAGTGTTCTTAAAGCATATACATAGATTCCATAAAAACATGCATAATTCCCATACTTTACCCTTTCAAGGTTCAAAGATCATATCAAGTCAACACATCTAGAATTCAATACATTAGACATGGATATCATCATATTTCAAGTAACCCAATCACTACATGTTACACCCCGGAAACTAGTGAACTAAACTAGAGAGTTCTAGAGCCTTGTGCTAGAGTTTTAAAGTTTGATGTGAGGGATAAAATCATAAAAATTATTTTCGTACTTAGAATGACGGTTTTAGGGTTAGGGCGTCAAGGTACGACCCACAAGGACCACCCAAGGGTTCCTTGAGGAGGACCCCAAAATAGTCCCTAAATCTGCCATTTTTGAGTGAGATACGGATGGCACCTACGGGGCGTAGGTCGATCCACGTTCCATAGCTCTAGCTCGTGGGTCAAGGCCAAGTTTTCTCTGCAATATTGAGCTTCAAACCTCCACCTATGGAGGTGCAGCATGGTCAGTAGACCCACCCACGGTCCGTGGGTGGGGGTCTTGTAGGTGTGAGTAGATTTTTGGTTTTTAGTTTTAAGTTAGGGGTTTTGGGGTTAATTAGTAAGTAATTAGGGGTTAAGTGGGCACGGTAAGTGAGTTATTAAACCCCCTATATAAGCCTAATAGACCCCTAATTAAGTCATTCCAAATCATTCTCTCAACTCACCAAAAAGAAACCAAATAATTTTCTCTCTAAAATTCCATAGAAGAAGAAGAAGGTGAAGTCTAGGATTCAAGGAGCAGATTTTTTGTGGTGAATCTTCATAAGGTATGTTAGCTTATTCTTCAAAGGGTTCTTCCACCCATCGAGCCCCCTAGGTTTCCCCCTATTGTGAAGACAAAACCTCAATCTAGGTAGGGTTTCTTCCAACATTGTGGGTAGTGATGAAGTTTGATTCCAATCAAGTGGATGATACTTAATTATGAATTATTTAGCATTGAATTATGATATTATGATGAATTTATGTGATTCCATGGTTAACCCTAGTCTATTTGATGAATTTGATATTTTGTGAGTTTATGCCATGAAAGGTGAAATTGAAGAATTAAAATTGATCTTCTAAAATTAATGTCATGTATAGTTATTGTTCAAGATTAGGATCATATAGATATGAATTGAAATTGACTTTATTACATGTGATGGATCATGATTAAGTAAAGTTGATATTGAGCCTTTGTTATGAATTATGACTAGAATTGCTTAAAGATGAAGCTTGTGACATGAATGTCTTGTGATCTAGATATGAATGAGGAGAGAATGAAGTAAAGCTTTGAGAGTAAGGCTTTTAGTCAAGAATGTTGAATCACTAGGGCTTTGAGAGTAAAGCTAAGGTGATGAATAGAAGTCTAATAGGTAGAATTGTGATGAAAGACCTATACTCACCTAACCTACCTTATAAATGTTTGAATGTATAAAGTGATAGAATCATTTGAACATGGATTGATTGTCAAGGACATCCTTCCATGAGACATGAATGTTAAGCAAGGCTTAATAGTAAATCTTGGGGTGTATGCTTGGCCTCAAGTGGATATTGACAATGAGATGGAGTGTCACACAAGATAGGGTTCAGGCTCCAAGTTGAAATGAGGACCACACCTAGTTGATTTGAGGACTATCCAAGTTAAAGGGAGAACTCTTACGTAGTAGAGTGTGGGTTTTCCTAAAGTTAGGTCTCATGAGATGGAAGCCTTCACATAGTAGAGTTAAGGTTTCTACTAGCAATCTCTATATCTAATGAACTAAGACATTCTTGAAGAAGCATCTCATAGTGTTCAAAAGCATAAATGAACTAAGACTTACTTAAAGAAGTACCTCATAGTGTTCAAGAGTATAAATGGACTTAGATATGCTTAAGGTAGTATCTCATAGGGTCCATGTTAGTAATGAACTTAGACATGCTTAAAGAAGTGTCTCATAGGGTTCAACCTAATAATGAACTAAGATGTGCTTAAGGGAGTACCTCATAGTGTTCTAAAGTTAAAGTGAGGAACTAGGTTCCAAACCAAGAAGTCTTAGTATGAGGACCTAAAAGTGGCACTTAGCATGTATAGTATTATGGGATGCTATTCATGCATTGCACAAGTATGACTTAAGGTTATTCAAGAAAGTGTTCTTTTGAGTGATGTGTCTTGAGATAGGATTGTGTTATAGTTTCCATCCTTGTTAGTAGTGACTAAAGGTGAGAGATTCCCTTGGTTATGAGAGTTAAGATAAAGGATGAGATCCTAAGGTGATTAGTGTGATGACCTAAGGTGGTACTTAGTGTGAGTAGGATTGTGGGGTCTTACTCATACATTGCACAAGTATGACTTGAAGCTACTTATGAGACTCTAAAGCTTGACTAGTAATATTGACTATGTTTAAGATGACCAAAAGGGATACTTAGCTTGGATGGTATTGTCACACCCCTTTTTGCGCACAACGGAAGGGTTTATCCAATTTAAGTGACGTTATTGATTAGAGATTATTTTATTTTTTTCTCAGAGTCGCCACTTGGAAATGAGTTATGATGTTTCAAGTCACCTTTTTGTTTAATCCCTAATCAAAAGGAACTGACTCTTTGTTTGGTCTACGAACCAGAAAATTAGGTAAGGAATTCTGTTGACCGAGGGGAAGGTATTAGGCATCCCTCGAGTCCTGTGGTTCTAGCACGGTCGCTTTTATTGACTTATACTTATCTTGATACATTTTTGGATAATTTGTGTCTATATGCCAAAATTTGCTTATTTTTTAATTGTTGAATTTTTGTTAGTCTTAAATCGGATGCATAACTGCATTCTCGATCTTGACATTTGGAGACATAACTGTCTTCCCCTCTCGAGTTCATAACACTTAATAATCTCAATTTACACCTCTTGGTTTGAATTAACAAAAATAAATTATTAAAACAATTTGGACAAGGTGCGTTACTGCATCCTTGAGTTTCTTTTAAGTTTTTTAAAGAAAGATGTGTACCCACATTCTTAATTGAAACCGACCTTTGAAACGGGTCATATATTTTAATATTTTACCTACTACTAGAAAGTTTAAGTGTATTATTAGTGATTAAACTACCTCTACTATTTATATTTATAAACACTATTTACATAATAAAAGTCTAAAATCTTAAACAAATATAAAGTTATTTCATATTAAAATTATGCATTTATATTTTTAGTATATTTACAAGTCATGACAAAAAGAATTAAAATAAAAAATAAAAAGATGTGTAACTCTTCATTTCTTATTTTTTCTAGGATGAACATTTTTAATTTTAGATAAAGTTGACTAAACAAACTATTATAATAATTTTTTAGGTATTTGGTAAATTTTGATTGGATGGAAGAGATGCTTAATTAATAATAACATATGGTACACGATGAAAAAAATTGAGATTAAACGCACATAAAATTCGAGCAACTTCATAACATTGAAATCAAGTATTATATAATTGTGAAAATCAAATTATACAAAAAGTTAAATGGTACCTCTTGCGAAATCAATTCACGAAAAGGAAACAATCCTAATAAGGAACCACGAACTCGAAACCACGAAAGTGAACCTCAACCTCAACTTTTGTTTGTGAGTGAAAGAAAAACTATAAAAATAAAATGTGAGTTTTTTTTCCTCCTTCTGGCGTTTTTTGTGTGTATATATTTTGCTGATTTTTTCTCTTCCTTTCTTTTTTTGTGTGCCATGTATATGTGTTGGTTGTTGTAGCATTGTGTTGTGTATTTGGTTGCTGATTTTTTTCTTTGCAGAGTGTTTGTATGTATATTGAATGTGTCCGTTAGGAGTAGTATAAGTGTATGATATAGGTTGTGAGTGGGGGAGTGTTGTGGTCATGTTGTAGTGGGGGGAAATGGTTCTTTTCTTTTTTGTTATCCTGTACGTGTGTGTGTTTTGGTGCATATTTTTTGGTAGTGTGTGGGAGTGCGGGGTGGTAGTGTGAGGGAGTGTGGTGAGTGGGGGTAATGGGAGATGGAGGATATTTATTTTTAATAGTTAATATAAAAATTATAATTATAAAAACATTAGCTAATTATAAAAATAAAATAATAATAGCTATTCTAAATTATAATTAGGAAATACTAGCTTATTATTAAATCTAAATTAAAAGAAAACATATATTTTTGTTATTTTCAAATCTTTTAAATAAACTTACTAAAATAAGACAAAAATCAAAATATCTAACTTAGACATAAAAGAAATATTGAAGGAATAAAAGTAGTATAAAATTTTATGTTCGGTCAAAATTACGTGTCTACAGGTATTATGGGATTTCATTCATGCATTGCACAAGTATGCTTTGAGGTTACTTGAGAGTGGCCTTATTATGATGTAAATGACTAAGAGTTGAGTAATGCTTACGTTGGAGACTTTGCTTATTTTGATGATATTGTCTCTTATGCTTATAATTGATGTTTCATGAAGTATTGAATTATGTCTTATGTTGACTAACCCTTATCTTATGCTCTTATGATTATGCTAGCTAACATATTTAGTACATTTTGTACTAACTCATACTTTGCCTACATTCTAATCAAATGTAGGGTTTCAGAGATTGAGTTCCATTCTTGAAGCTAGGTTTCTAAGGAGCGAAGGAGTTTGAAGATTTGGTGAGTCCTCATAGCTTCGAGGACAAACCCATTATTTCCTTTGTGTCCCAAGGGCTTTATTCAAAGTTGTATTAGATGGTTTGAGACAAATTTTACAAAAAGGCTTCTGCTTGTTTTTAATAAAAGACTTTGATTGTATAAAGAAAAGTTTTTAAAATTTTCCGCACTTTTCTATTATCTTATGTTCATGATATGCTAAGGGCTTGTATGAGGCTTTTCGGAGTCTTGTACGCCGTGTTAAGTCTAGGGGGTACTCCTGGGTCATAACACTACATGCATAATTTCATAACATTCTTCTTTCATCAACAAAGACTTACATCACAAGATCATAATTGAGAAATATGGGGGTTTCATGGGTTCTTGGGGATTTATCATATAAACTATAGGAAATCATAAATTCACGCTTAATTTCACATAATTCAATCATTAGAATAGATTTTGAAAGGAACCCATGACTTTGAATCAAACCCTAACTCTTGGGGATTTCTATCTTTGAAATTGGGATTTTGAAGGGACTCCTTGGATGAAAGCTATCCATGGATGAAGGACTACCATACCTCAAGTCCAATTCCCTATCTTCAATGGATAATTTGGATCCTTAGTATGAAACCCTAAGTGAAATCTTCTTCTTCTTCTTCAAGTTCTTGAGAGAGAATATTTGAGAGGAATTGGTTTTCTTTTAGGATTTAGGAAGAATGAATTAAATTGGGGATTTTGGGAGTTAAAAATACTTATATATATGGTCTAGATGTAGGCAAAACGACACCACTTCAATTTAATTAAAACCAAAAAAGACCTTTAAGTCCTCACTTAACCGTCCCATAGACCCCACCCACGAGACCTCACCGACGGACCGTGGATGGACCTACGGTCCGTCCTGGTGAACTGTGTATGGTAGTATGGGACTTGATTTTTAGGACGTCGACCCACGACTCCCAACCATGGACCGTGGACCCATCCACGTGGCATGGGTCCTCATCTCGTGGTTCACTACCTCAGGCAGTCCCCAGGGTGCTCACCAACGGGCTCACCCATGTGGCGTGTATCCAACCACGGCCCATAGGTTGCCCTCATGGGTGACACCTGGAGGTTCTAGAAAATTGCTACACCTTCCTCTTTTGGGTACGAGGAGTTACATCCATGACTCTAACCCTTACGTTAAGCTCTAGTTTAACCTACCAATTTCCGGGGTGTTACAAAGCACCTCTGTAGCTTCTTGAAATTCAAGACGAATGCGAGTCTTGCATTAAGAAACAAAGATCAAACAGATTCATCTCCACTGATGGTTTGATTCCCATCGATCGATTGAAGGACTTTATCATAGATACTGTTGAAGACAAATCTGAGTCTTCATTCAAATTTTCTCCCATATATGCATAGCCATATACATAAAGGATTGATAACTTGAAAATGACTGAGGGCTATCAACCTCCTAAGCTTCAACAATTTGATGGAAAAACAAATCCCAAAAAACATATAGCACACTTTATCGAAACTTGCAATGATGTTGGAACATATGATGATTATCTCTGTAAAGAGTTTGTTCGATCTCTCAAAGAAAATGCCTTTTATTGGTACACAGATCTTGAACCTAAATTTATAGATTGTTGGGAGCAATTAGAGTAGGAGTTTCTCAATCGTTTCTCTAACACAAGATGAGTCGTTAGTATGATTAAACTTGCAAAGGCTTGCCAAGGTGAAAATTGTCACTCCCCGAGACTACACCCTGGGCAGGACTGGAACTCGAGAACCATTGCTGGCCCCAAGCGAACCCTTCACCTGGCTTACTTACTCAACGGAAAACTATATGCAATAAGAAAGGAATTCAAATGCTAAACAACTTAACTGTTTCAAACTGAACTCATAATGTTTTGAAAAGAAACATTTAACTTAGCCAAAATGGCAACTCAAATCTGAACAAAAATCAATAACAAAATGATGACAAATGAACTAACATCTGACTAACTATCTATGAAGCATCTAAAACAACTAAGATGGATGTCGGGACAGGCCCACGACATCCTAATGAACTATCTAATACTAAAATTAAACAAAAGGGATCCTCCGAAATGCAAAGAGGCTCACCAACAGACTCTGAACTGCTCACTGGATCAACGATGCACTGGATGCCGATCCTAATTACCTGCGTCTGCATCATAATAAGATGCACGCCAACTGGCATCAGTACATTGAATGTACGAGTATGCGAGTTGGAATTCTAAACACAACATAGGCTTGAAAGGAATCTAAAGAACTTACTTGGCTTAACTCAACTCAACATAACTGAACTCAATTCAATATCAATTAGTTTAAAACAAGTGCATTATAAAGAAAAGTTGTTTAAAACATGGTGTCAACTCTGTGTGTATGCAAAGATGCACTATAACTCTGAAAATGTATGTAAAGATACAATAAACTGTGTATATAAGAATACAATTACTTTTGTGGAAGTTTCTCTATCCGACAACCATCACATAAGAGCTATTGTGATGATACATCGTTTTGCCTCACGCTGCCAGGGACGTCCTATACCTTGTTGGGGGTATAGAACCTAAACTACTAAGTGGATCCACATGTCTATGCTAAAAAGCACTAAAGGAATCATCTAAAAAGTATGACCCTTTTCTACCCATGGTGGCTACATGGTTTATGGCGGTTGTGAGTTATCTGAATTCTCCCCCATATCGGTGCTCAATACTACTCCCAAAAATAATATAATATTAGCTCTTATGTTTAAAAACATACTTATTCTTTGATTTGAGATTAGTGCTCAAAACTTAGCTCAAAGGCTATCTTGGAAATCAAAGTTTCCCCTCTTGCTTCATTTAGAAAGCGATTACTCTTTTTTGAAAACTAGCTCAAAGGCTCTTTGGAAATTGAGGTTTCCTTTCTTGTTTAAATGTGAAAACATTTTAAACTCTTCGGAAATACATAGTCCCCATATGCTTTTGAAGAAATGAACTTCAAGCTTTAATCTTTATTCTTTACTCAACTTGAACTTTAAGTCTTAAAACAAAGTTAAAACATTTGGAAAACACTTTTGGAAGACTCTAAGAACTTCTCTTGACTTTGATCTTAACTGCTCTTGACTTGACTCTTAACTGGTCCTTGAATTGAATTATGGATTCAAGGATTGTGATTGGAAAGATCTCATGGTGTTTAGGAATGATTTTAGATGGCTAAACATGAGAAAAGACCAAAAATCAATATTTGAGGGTGGGTCCGCGACGCGGAGACATATTTAATTTTGGTTTCGAAAACAAATTTTGAGGCAGAATGGTCCATGACCGCTCCGCGATGCAAAACGATTTTTCTCAGTTCTGGGGAGTGGGTCCGCGACGCGGAGTCATGTCCAGATTTCGACCGACGAAATTTCTTATTCATTTTCCAGCTTAAACCCTCTAAAATCCATGGGTATTTTCCCCAAACACTTAGAATTGATTAAATGTTCAAAGTACATCAGATTCTACACAAAATAAAACCTAAAATCATGAATTCGGATCAAACAACCCCTCAACGATTTCAATAAATCAATAATTTAATAGAACTTCAACAAACCCATCAAGAAATCAATTTCTATATTTTTCAAGCACTTAAATTCGCTGAAATTAATCATGATTGGCACATGGGTGAACTAACCCAACGCTATGTGATTTTACATACCTTGTAGGGATCACCCCCGACGAAATCCACAAGCTAATCTCGACGAATCTTGAATGTTCTTCTCCTTTCTCCTCTTTTCTCCTTTCTCCAAGCCCTAGCGTGAAATTCACTTTTCTAAAACTGACTAAAAACTGACTTTACTCCAATTAAAATCCTAAACGAATTAGAATAATTAGGTAAGGAAAAGACTAAAATACCCTTCCAAAATCCGGTTTTAGACTTTCCTTATTTGAACAGCCCAACTTCCAAAGGTCATAACTCACTCATACGAACTCGAAATTGCGCAAACTCAGCGGCGTTGGAAATATTATTCCAAGAGATTTCTTACCATATCAAGAAGTACCTCTAACTCATCCTAATCTAGAAGTTATGGCCATTTGAAGTTGGCCAACACTCAACTTTTTCCTAACTTGAACAAATTTCCAGATTTCCATTATTTCCAAAAATGACTATTTCTAGTTCTTAGCTTCTTTCTAGCTATTTCAAATTGCGAGATGTTACAATATCTCCCCCTTGGGAACATTGTTCCTCGAATGAGATTATACTTACTAGGCTAAGGGTGATAACATTAAGTTCAAACACCCAACAAGAAAATGCAAACAAACAACATGCTCACTCATAATTTTAAGAGTACTAAGAAGAGAATTAGTACCTTGGTCTGCAGTTTCTCCAGATTCAAAGAGATGTGGATATCTCTTCTTCATATCCTTCTCAGCTTCCCAAGTAGCTTCCTCAACAAATTGGTTCCTCCAAAGGACTTTGACTGATGCTACCTCTTTTGTCCTCAACTTGCAAACTTGGCGATCTATAATCTGAATAGGAATCTCCTCATAAGATAAGCTATCCTTGATCTCAATATTTTCAGTTTGTATGATCAATGAAGGATCGTTCATGCACTTCTTCAACATAGAGATGTGAAACACCGGATGAACCGCGGCTAATTCTTGTGGTAGCTCCAACTCATAAGCTACATTGCCAATCCTCTTGGATATTCGATAAGGTCCAATATACCAGGGACTAAGTTTCCCCTTCTTACCAAACCTCATAACACCCTTCATGGGTGAAACTTTAAGATATACTCAATCATCTACTTCAAACTCTAACTCTTTTCTCCTAACATCAGTGTAGGATTTTTGACGACTCTGCGCCATTTTCAACCTCTCTTGAA
The DNA here is from genome assembly GCA_036250505.1 of Solanum acaule. Classification (NCBI taxonomy): domain Eukaryota; kingdom Viridiplantae; phylum Streptophyta; class Magnoliopsida; order Solanales; family Solanaceae; genus Solanum; species Solanum acaule. The sequence continues at coordinate 15,656 of JAJOOR010006752.1, read as the reverse complement.
TTACTTTTACCTTCTCCATAACTTGATGAACTAGATCTGATCCTATCAACCCTGCTTCACCAACTTCAAATCATCCAATAGGAGATCTGCATCTTCTCCCATAAAGAGCTTCATATGGAGCCATCTGGATGCTAGAGTGGTAACTATTATTGTATGCAAATTCAATAAGGGGTAGGTGATCATCCCAATTACCTTTGAATCAATCACACAGGCCCTCAACATATCCTCTAAGGTCTGAATAGTGTGCTCTGCTTGACCATTTGTCTGAGGATGAAAGACAGTACTTAAGTTCACCTTTGAACCCAAGCCTTTCTAAAAAGATTTCCAGAATTGTGCAGTAAATTGTGCATCCGTAACTGAAATAATGGAGATCGAAACCCATGAAGTCTTACCACCTCTTGACTATAAAGATTAGCATAATCTTCTGCTGAGTGGGTAGTCTTTATCGGCAAAAAAATGGGCAGATTTTGTCATTTTGTCGACAATCACCCAAATAGAATTATGCTGCCTGCGAGACCTTGGTAAACCTGTGATAAAGTCCATATTAATTATCTCCCACTTGCATTCCGGAAGTTCTATATTATAAGCCAAACCACCGGGGCTTTGGTGCTCTACTTTAACTTGTTGGCAATTTGGGCACTTAGCAACAAATTTTGCAATGCCCTTCTTCATATTATTCCACCAATACACCTCTCTCAAATCACGATACATCTTTTTGGAACCCGGATGAATGGAATATCTGGATCTATGAGCCTCCTCCATGATCCTCTCTTGGAGTCCATCCACTATTGGTACGCATAATCTACCTTGATATCTCAGTACGTCATCTCCCCCTTGTTCAAAAGCTAATACTTTTTGCTTGTGAACATTTGTCTTCAACTCAAGAAAAACTGGGTCTTTGTCTTGCTTTTCTTTCACTCTGACACTAATGATGATTCAACTCCATTCATCACCACTACTCCTCCTTCTGTGGAATCCATTAGTCGGACTCCTAAGCATGCAAGTCTATGCACATCTTTCTCCAACTCTCACTTTTCTCCCTCAACATGGGCGGTACTACCCATAGACAACCTGCTTAAGGCATCAGCAACAACATTAGCCTTACCTGGGTAATAAAGAATACTCATGTCATAATCCTTGAGTAATTCCAACCACCTCCTTTTGTCTGGGATTAAGCTCTTTCTGAGTGAACACGTACTGAAGACTCTTGTGATCAGTGAATACATCAACATGAACACCATATAAATAATGACGACATATCTTCAAAGAAAATACTACTGCAGCCAACTCTAAGTCATGGGTTGGGTAATTCTTCTCATGAACTTTCAACTGTCTGGAGCCATAAGCTATGACCTTGCCATTCTGCATTAACACGCAATCCAAACCAACTCTAGATGCATCACAATATACAACAAAGCTTTGCGTACCTTCTGGTAAGGTCAAAACTAGGGCAGTATTCAACCTCTTTTTCAATTCCTGAAAGCTTTTCGCACAAGCTTCCGACCATTGAAACTTCATTATTTTCTGAGTCAACTTGGTCCAAGGGGATGAAATAGATGAGAACCCCTTTACGAACCTTCTATAATAGCCCACCAAACCCAAGAAACTCCTAATATCAGTTGGAGATGTGGGTCTAGGTCAATTCTGCACTGCATTTATCTTTTGGGTATCAACTCTAGTTCCATCACCGGAAACTATGTGGCCCAAGAATTCCACAGACTCAAGCCAAAACTCACATTTCGAAAACTTAGCATATAACTTCTTATCTTTCAAAATTTGAAGAACTATTCTGAGATGGCTAGCATGATCGTCCTCATTCCTCGAATAGATTAGTATGTCATCAATGAAGACGATAACAAACATATCTAAGTAAGGCTTGAATACTCTATTCATAAGGTCCATGAATGTTGCAGGCGCATTGGTCAAACTAAAAGACATGACCAAAAACTCATAATGGCCATAACGGGTTCTGAAAGTTGTCTTTGGAATATCACATTCTCTTACTCTTAGTTGATGGTAGCCAGATCTGAGGTCTATCTTAGAGAAGCAGGTAGCACCTTGAAGCTGATAAAAAAGATTATCAATTCTCGGAAGAGGATACTTGTTCTTGATGGTAACCTTGTTCAATTGGTAGTAATCTATATACATCCTAAGGGAACCATCTTTCTTTCTCACAAATAAGACCGGAGATCCCCAAGGTGAGACACTTGGTCGAATAAACCCTTTCTCTAAAAGGACTTTCAACTGCTCTTTAAGCTCTATCAACTCTGCTGGAGCCATTCTATATGGCGGAATAGATATAGGACAAGTATCTGGGAGAATATCTATATGGAAGTCTATATTTCTCTCAGGAGGGACTCCGGGTAGATCATTTGGAAAGACTTCTGGAAACTCTTTTACTATAGGAACTGACTAAATATGATGTATCTCAACACTAGAGTCATTAACTCGAACTAAGTGATAGACACACCCCTTGGAAACTAACTTTCTCGCCTTAAGGTACGAAATAAAATAACCCTTAGGCACTGTTGAACTGCTCTTCAACTCTATAACTGGCTCACTGGAAACTGGAACTTTACAACTCGAGTTCTACAATCAACTGAGGCATAAAAGGCATGAAGTCAGTCCATACCTAGAATGACATCAAAATCTACCATGGTACTCTTGTGATTGACGAAAACGGAACAATCACGATAAACTCTTTCTGCTAGAATAGAATCACCAACAGGTGTAGAAACACTGAATGGTTCACTAAGTTGTTCAGGAATAACATCAAAATTCATAGCAACATAAGCAGTTACGAAAGGTAAACTCGCTCCTGGGCCTAGCAAAGCATAAATAGTAAAGTCAAAGACTTGGATCATACCAGTGACTACATCTGGCGAATCCTCTTGCTCTTGGAGACTATTGATAGCATACAAGTGGTATGTTCCTCCGCCAGTACCTAAAGTAGCTCCTCTAGGTGCAGCTCTGTCTAGTGAAGCAACTGAAGAAGACTGGGCTTTATTACCCTCTTTACCATTACTTTGCCTGTTCTTAGGACACTTCCTCATAAAATGACCGTTCTGACCACACTTGAAACAACTAGTGGAGCCATCACGACACAGTTCCTACCACACTTAGTACATACATGAGGCTTTCTACCCCTTTGTGCAATACTTCCTTGAGAATAGGCAAGTTTAGCTCTGAAACTCCGAGAATTCTGACTATTGTACTTACATTTGTTCCTTGGTGCAGGTGCACTAGCAGATGATAAAACAGTTCCTTTATGCTTATGTTGGAAAGAAGACCAGTTCGCATTACTTTTCATCTGCCCGAATTCATTCTCTGATGTCGTAGCACTCTTATTCTCAAACTCTTCTTTATCCTTCAATTTGTTCTCCTCAACTTGTTGCACATGGATCATCAGCCTTGCTATGCATATGTCACATATTAGAATGGCTGCCTTACTTTCCTTACTTGAAAGATGAGTCCACCCAACAACGAATAAACTCATCTTGCTCCTCATGTCGTCAACCATCTATTTGCTTCTCTTAGCTCATGAGGAAAGAAACGCCTCATGAAAGCACTCTCAAAACAGTCTAACTGAGCATCGGTTACGCGTAAGCACGAGTTAGAAAGAAACTTTTTAGAGATAAAACTCTAACGCACGAAATGAGTATGAAAGAAGTTAGGAATTTCCTAAAATGTTGCAGCCTCCTAATTATAGATGTGGCACGCTTCACACTGATAAATAAGACTCCACAAACATGACTTCATAGACTCCATAGGACTCTTGAACTCTGTGCTCTGATTCCAAGTTTGTCATGCCCTGAGCCTACATCCTGGGAGGGACTAGCACTCAAGAATCATTCCTGGCCCCAAGCGAACCCTTGGCCTGGCTTACTTACTCAGCGAAAGACTATATGCAATAAGAAAGGAATTCAAATGCTAAACAACATAACTGTCTCAAACTGAACTCATAATGTTTTGAAAATAAACATTTAACTTAGCCAAAATGGTAACTCAAATCTGAACATAAGTCAATAACAAAATGATGACGAACAAACTAACATCTGACTAACTATCTATGAAGCCTCTAAAACAACTAAGATGGATGTCGGGACAGGCCCACGACATCTTAATGAACTATCTAATACTGAAAGTAAACAAAAGGGATCCTCCGGAATGCAAAGAGGCTCACCAATAGACTCTGAACTTCTCACTGGATCAACGATGCGCTGGATGCCGATCCTAGTTACATGTGTCTGCATCATAATAAGAAGCAGGCCAACTGGCATCAGTACATTGAATGTACGAGTATGCAAGTTGGAATTCTAAACATAACATCGGCTTGAAAGGAATCTGAAGTACTTACCTGGCTCAACTCAACTCAACATAACTGAACTCAATTCAATATAAATCAGTTTAAAACAAGTGCAATATAAAGAAAATTTGTTTAAAGCATGATGTCAACTGTATGTGTATGAAAATATACACTATAACTCTGAAAATGTATGTAAAAATACAATAAACTGTGTATATAAGAATACAATTACTTCTGTGGGTGTTTCTCTAACCGACAACCATCACGTAAGAGCTATTGTGATGATACAACATTTGCCTCACGCTGCCAGGGCCGTCTAATACCTTGTCGGGGGTATAGAACCTGAACTACTAAGTGGATCCACTTGTCTATGCTAAAAAGCACTAAAGGAATCATCTAAAAAGTATGACACTTTTCTACCCATGGTGGCTACATGGTTTATGGGGGCTGTGAGTTGTCTGAACTCTCCCCCATATCGGTGCTCAATACTACTCCCAAAAATAATATAATATTAGCTCTTATGTTTAAAAACATACTTCTTCTATGATTTGAGATAAGTGCTCAAAACTTAGCTCAAAGGCTATCTTGAAAATCAAAGTTTCCCCTCTTGCTTCATTTAGAAAGCAATTACTTTTTTCTGAAAACTTGCCCTAAGGATCTTTGGAAATTGAGGTTTCCTTTCTTGTTTAAACGTGAAAACAGTTTAAACTCTTTGGGAATCCATAGTCCCCATATACTTTTGAAGAAATGAACTTCAAGCTTTAATCTTTATTCTTTACTCAACTTGAACTTTAAGTCTTAAAACAAAGTTAAAACATTTTGGAAGACTCTAAGAACTTCTCTTGACTTTGATCTTACTGCTCTTGACTTGACTCTTAACTGGTCCTTGAATTGAATTATGGATTCAAGGATTGTGATTGGAAAGATCTCATGGTGTTTAGGAATGATTTTAGATGGCTAAACATGAGAAAAGACCAAAAATCAATATTTTAGGGTGGGTCCGCAATGCGGAGACTTATTTAATTTTTGGTTTCAAATACAACTTTTAAGGCACAACGTTCCGTGACTGTTCCATGACCGCTCCGCGACGCGAAATGATTTTTCTCAGTTTTGGGGAGTGGGTCTGCTATGCGGAGGAATGTCCAGATTTCGACCGACGAAATTTCTTGTTCGTTTTCCAACTCTAAACCCTCTAAACTCCATGGGTCTTTTCCCCAAACACTTAGAATCGATTAAATGTTCAAAGTACATCAGATTCTATTCAAAATCAAACCTAAAATCACGGATTTGGATCAAACAACCCCTCAACGATTTGAACAAATCAATAATTTAATAGAACTTCAACAAACTCATCAAGAACACAATTTCTAAGCTTTCAAGCACTTAAATTCGCTGAAATAAATCATGATTGGCGCGTGAGTCAACTAACCCAACGCTATGTGATCTCACATACCTTGTAGGGATTGTAGACACATTATTTTTTACCGAACATGATATTTTACACAAATTTTAGTACTTAAGTATTTCATTTATATCTGAATTAAATATTTTAATTTTTTATGTCATCTTAGTTAGTTTATTTTAAAATATTTGTAAACTATAAAAAATAGAATCACATTTTAGCCTAAGTTTTATTTTTTCAAAAGAAAAGAAAATTTACAAAAATATATATTTATTTAGCTAGTGATTCTTAATTATATTTTTAGATTAACTACTTAGCTTTTCTTATATTTTTATAATTTCAAAATAGTTAGCTAATATTTTTATTAATATAGTTTTAAATATATTTAATTTTTTACACACTCCCCATTTATCCTAACTACTACCTAACTCCCTTATACACATTCCCCACTCCCTTAAACCTCTCACCCACACTCACATTTCACTCCACTCTTCCAACCCCACACCTCCATAACAACAAACCTGCACTCTCATTTTTTAACACACCCTATATAGCAACACGCACACGCTGCAAACCAAAGGGGGAGATGAGTAAAAAACATAACACACCCAAACACATGCAAAAACAACTATCTCAAACACACACACAACGTACAGAAATGATGGTTAAAAAAAGAAAAGATCAGCATTTGAAGGATCAAAAAAGAAAACCATTCTAAACTAGACCACACAACACACCCACACGTCAAAAGAAACCATTCTTTTTAGCAACACAAATGAAAAAAAGGGACACACACAATGGGAAAAAAAGAGATTGAGTTCAAGGTTTGGTTTTGTGGTTTCGAGTTCGTGGTTCCTTATTGAGATTATTTTTTTCATGAATTGATTTTCGTAAGAGGTAACATTTAATTTTTATTGTATAATTTTATATCATAATTGTGTAAGACTTTGTTCCAATATATTGAAGTTATTAGATTTAATATGTATGTAACTCACTAATATTCTTTAATGTTATAATATTAAAATATATTTAAGCATATTATATCATTAAAATTAGAATAAAATTTATATAATATCATAATTATTTATTGTATGCTTAAAGGTCCGATATTTACCTTTTTTTGTTAGATGTGTGGAGTCTATATGATACTTCTATAAAATAATTGAGGTTTTGATAAGATTTATTTTGAATTTTTATGTTAATTGTTCTCTGGTACGTATACTTATGAGTTTGTTTATGTGGATTAGTATGAATTCTTTTCTAGTAGAGTAATTATCATTAGTAAATGCTATAATTAATGTTGACTTGTATTAGCTGTATTTTGGTTTATGTTATTTTTGTAGGTTATGATGGCATACTATGTCTTTGACGTATGTTTTAATTTTTATTTATTTTGGTGTTGAATTTGTTCATTAAAAAAAATCTAGTTAGGATATTATCATTTACTGATTTAGTGTTTATCGTATATGTACATCTTCCTAAGAATATATGGATGTCTCTTACATAATAAATGTTCATTGTTATAATGTTAGTCAAATTTAGACACGTAATAATAGTTTCAACTAAGAATGTGGTTACACATATTTTTTGAAACACTTTAAAGAATTTTAAGGATGTAGTGATACACCTTTATTAAATTATTCTAACAACTATTTTATTTAATTATGATTAAGACGTGAGACATAGAATATTAGGTGATGCACTAGAGAGAGAAAGTAGTTATGCTGCTAAGCTATTGTATGTCAAAATCGAGAATGCAGTATGCATCTGATTTTAAACTAATAAAAATTCAACAATAAAAAACGAGCAAACCATGGCCTGTACATACAAATTTATCCAAAAATATATTAAGACAAGTATAAGTCAATAAAAGCGACTGTGCTAGAACCACGGGACTCGAGGGATGCCTAATACCTTTCCCTCGGTCAACAGAATTCTTTACCCAATTTTCTAGTTCGCAGACCAAAATAAAGAGTCATTTCCTTTTGATTATGGATTAAAAATAAAAGGTGACTTGGAACACCATCACTCAATTCCAAGTGGCAACTCTGAAAAAAATTAAAATAATCTCTTAATCAATACCGTCACTTAAATTGGAGAAACCTTTGTTGCGTGCGCGAAAATGGGGTGTGACATCTCTGGCGACTCCGCTGGAGAATAACCAGAATTCAAGTTTTGTTATATTGAATTTTACTTTATTTTATTATTTTATTGGATATATTGTGTTTGATGATCTAATGTGCTACATGCTGCTCATTTATCGCTTTTATATTGTTGAAATGTATCAAATTATTTTCTTTTGCACAACCATTATAAGTCTCTGAACACAGTCACACACGGTCAGAGGAATGCAGTTATGCATCCTACATTCTATCGAAATAAAGTTGGAGTGTCTTCACACCCAATGAAGGAATTTTAGTCATACATGTTAGGCGGAGTTGGACCAGCAATGAAGTCGGAATAACGCTAATACCGATAAGTTGCCGCTCCCTGACTTGAGTTATCCACTCGGGTAAGCCAATCTAGCACCTATCTCCTTCAAGTTTAAACTTAATGAAATTGAAACACATACATGGCTATTCCTAGTAGGCTCTGCTTATTTGCATTATTATTTGCAATTGACTTAGTGACTCAACATATGATCAAATATGTCTAGGATGTGTATCCCTCTATTATTTGATTACTTAGATAGTTACATGTGTTATCAGAACATGCATTTATTTAGAAGGTATTTGATTTGCCATTTGTAGGGTGATTAGTGAAATGAGAAAAAAAAGTTCATCTTTCAATTTTTTTTTATAAAGATAGGGAGAAAACACAAAATATATTTCTACTTTTAGAAGTTATTATACATTTCCTAAAAATGAAATAAAAAGAGTTTTCACAACTTAACCAAAATTGCAAATATAATGCATTTGTCAAGTCATGCTTCAATATCTTAAAGTTTTTTTTTTTGTTGTCCAAACTGAATGAACTACGCACACCTGATTCTCAAACTCTATGAGATACATAGGCAACCCACCTCGGTTCGGTGATCCTTATTAAAAAAATAAATTTAAAAAAAGAGAAGGATTTCTTTTTTAAAATAATGTTGTGTTTATAATCTTCCTGAACTACGTTTGACCTGATTCTTGCTTTGACAAGATACGTAGACATGCTTATTTTGAGGTTCGGTCCAACCAAGAAAAAATCTAGAAAGTCCTCGTCACAAAAACTGGGGAAAAAAATAATTAAAAGTTCAAATAAAAATGTTTCCCTTCCTTATTTATTTATTTATTTAAAAAAAGATATATATATATATATATATTAAATGATGAAAATCTGTATCAGGTATGACATTTCTTCAAGAAAAAAATTAATCTAGAAAATTTGACTTGGTTGGTATCAACATGTTTAAGAATGTGCATAAGAAAAAAATAAAGAAAGTGTTAAACTATTTGACAAGACAGACCAACTTTGTTGTGACCTATCGACTTCTTTTGGTATCTCTTAATATCTTTATATAATACTTGAGAAACTGTTTTGCTTAAAGTTAAGGCTAAAATAAATTCGAACTCATGTTTCATGTGCATTGTGTGGTGAGCTTTAGATATAAAATTCAATGACATGACTTTGTTGATCTAGAAGTTGGCCTGAATGTTGGTTGAGGCAAACTTTGAGCAACATTTAACATAGAAAAGGATTATAGGCTTTCTTTGATCCGATTGTGCCTTTCAAGTCTACCGAATAACATATTATCCATAGAACTCCCATTTCAAGCCTGAAACCTTTGTATTTGAATAATCATATTTTAGCGTATATCTTTCTGAGTGCATAAATGCACTATTCCTTGATCTTACCTCCTTAAGCGCACTATCAATTATATACACAGTGTCAAAGATCTAAGTTGGGTAACAAAGAGAAAAGATCAAACATGTGAAAGTCCAAAAAAAATGACAAAGAAAAGTTAGAATGAAAAAATGAAAAAAAAACTTCCAACAAAGAGGAGAGAAAATGAGAAAAAAAAGAGAAGAAAATAAATGAGGAGAAGTTTTCAAGAAAACAAAGGTCAAATGCGAAAATAAAAAATATTGAGAGCGTTGTGCAAATTTTAAGGAGGAAATACTCACTTTATCCCAAATGAATATCCTACCTTTCCCTAAGCCTACATTACAAGCCAATGACAAGTCCTATTTGATCTCATTTTTGTGTTCTCACATTAGTGGATACTTACATTAGGGCCAAGCATATGATATCTCAATCTCATGCATTGAACATCTTTCTGAGTGTGAGTGACTTTCAAAAATGTCATATGATCTAAATTATTCTATATTGTGTGAAAAATGACTTTATTTGTTGTAAGGGCACTTGAAACATGAGGATATTAATAGTTCTAGTCCCTTAATTTATGCAAGATGGACTGATCTTGTTAATACTTAAGAATGTTTGAGATACCATTTGAACCTATAGAAATTACTCAAAGTTGACTTCAAATTTTTCTGAAAGTAGTTGAAGGTGATTCATATGCATAATACTAATTTTTTGGTACCAACTAAAGTCAAAACAATCTCAATCATGAATTAATTTCTTTCTTTTCTCCTCTAGTATTATTTTTTAAAGAGGTCTTTTGCAAGAAAAAAAATCAGAAAAAATAAATAATATTCTTTTTATTTATATGAACTATGTTTGACCTGATTCTTGCCATACAAAATACAAAGGCAGTCTTACAATGAATTCGGTCTCACAAAATAAAATTTTATACCCTTGAAGGAATGAAATTGGATCTTTTTTTTTACAAAAAATAAATCTAAAAAATGATAAATTAAAAGGAGTTTCAAAGTTCATCAATTTAAAACTGGGCATATTTTTATTTGTTAAAAACATCACTCTCATTATTAGGGAACAAACATCCTATTTGCATTTTGACCTTAGGGGATAAATACCCTAGATGCGTCATCTTTCATTTCTAGGGAACAAACACCCTAGTTGAATTTTGACCTTAAGGAACAAACACTCATTCATTTCTCATTTCTAGGGAACAAACACCCTAGTTGCATTTTGATCTTAGGGAGCAAACACCCTAGAGACACCATTTTTCATTTCTAGGGAACAAACACCCTAATTACATCGATGTCTTGCATTATTTTTTGGTACAAGTATTTCTCATTTATGCTAATAGCTTAAATGATATTTTTCTTGTGTAAACTGAGGGGAAAATAATGTTATGGTTATTCTATTTGATGATTCTGTTAAGCAGGACCCTCCTGGATAATGGGACTAGCAGGACCCTTCTGGATAATGGGATTAGCAGGACCCTCCTGGATAATGAGATTAGCAGGACCCTCCTGGATAATGGGACTAGCAGGACCCTCCCGGATAATGGGACTAGCAGGACCCTCCCGGATAATGGGACAAGCAGGACCCTCATGGATAATGGGACTAGCAGGACCCTCATGGATAATGGGACTAGCAGGACCCTCCTGATAATGGGATTAGCAGGACCCTCCTGGATAATGGGACTAGCAGGACCCTCATGGATAATGGGACTAGCAGGACCCTCCTCGATAATAGGATTAGCAGGACCCTCCTGAATAACGGGACTAGCAGGAGCCTCCTGAATAATGAGACAAGCATGACCCTCCTGGATAATGGGATCGGGTAGCGGGACCCTCCTGGATAATGGGATTAGCAGGACCCTCCTGGATAATGGGATTAGCAGGACCCTCTTGGATAATGGAATTAGCAGGACCCTCCTAGATAATGTGATTAACAAGGCCATCCTGGATAATGGGACTAGCAGGACCCTCTTGGATAATGAGATTAGCAGGACCCTCCTTGATAATGGGACTAGCAGGACCCTCTTGGATAATGGGAATTAGCTAGCAGGACCCTAATGGGACTAGCAGGACCCTCCTTGATAATGGGACCAGCAGGACCCTCCTGAATAATGGGAATAGCAGGACCCTCCTGGATAATGGGACTTAAATTAGTAGGACCCTCCTAAATAATTGGATTAGCAGGACCCTCTTGGATAATGGAATTAGGAGGACCCTCCTGGATAATGGGACTAGCAGGACCCTCCTGGATAATGGGATTAGCAGGACCCTCCTGGATAATGGGACTAGCAGGACCCTTCTGGATAATGGGATTCTAGCAGGACCCTCCTGAATAATGGGACACTAGCAGGACCCTCTTGAATAATGGGACTATACTAACATAATTTAATTTGACTGGTTGGTCATGAATAATGGAGTTGATTTAAACATTCATAATGCATTTGAACAAAGCTCGAGTCATTCAATATCGAATCAAAGCTAAGCACCATCTTTTGTTTTCCTCACAAAATTTTATTCACTATAAATTGGGGTAAAATTTTGTGTTATTACTTTTGTTTGTTTTAATTTCAGGAATCTAGTGGTAAAATGAGGTCAATTCACATTTCAAGCTCAGGATCTTATCCGAAAAAGAATCTAATTTTCAAGCTCATTTTCAATTGAAGAAGCAGGACCTCATCCTAATAACACGATCAATATCCAAGTACGAGTAAAAGAAACCTACTTGGAGAAAGGCGTTTATCTTTGAACTCATTCGAGATGAAAATCAATATCTCATAACTTGAGAAGCATGAAGATTCTAGTCAAGACTCAAGAGAAGCTACATAGATAAGATCTTGTACTTGTATTTTCTTTTAAATTTTTATCTTTTATTTTTATGTAATAATAGGAGCCGCAAACTAAAGCCTCGATGGAACCTCACTTAACTTCCAACTCATCACTTCATCATCTTGAACTACACCTGACCTGATTCCCTTATAACCCGGGATATGTAGGTTGTCTAAAACAAGGACTCGGTCGCATTTTTTTCCCTCTCCAATAAGAGTCCGGTCAAAACTTGTCGCTTTGTCTACTTCTTTGTCTGAAAACTCTTTGTGTTTTCAGTCAAAGACGGGCAAACTGTAGCTACGTAATTTTTGACTGAACTTGATATTTTACACATATTTTAGTACTTAAACATTTCATTTATATCTAAATTAAATATTTTAATTTTTTTTTTATCTCATCTTAGTTAGTTTATTTTAAAATATTTGTAAACTATAAAAAATAGAATCACATTTTAGGCTAAGTTTTATTTTTTCAAAAGAAAAGAAAATTTACAAAATATATATTTATTTAGCTAGTGTTTCTTAATTATATTTTTAGATTAACTATTTAGCTTTTCTTATATTTTTATAAATTCAAAATAGTTAGCTAATATTTTTATTATTATGATTTTAAATATATTTAATTTTTTTACACACTCCCCATTTATCCTAACTACTAACAAACTCCCTTATACACATTCCCCACTCCCTTAAACCTCTCACCCACACCACATTTCACTCCACTCTTCCACCCCCACACCCCCATAACAACCCACCTACACTCTCATTTCTTAACACACCCTATATAGCAACACGCACACGCTGCACACCAAAGGGGGAGATGAGTAAAAAATACAACACACCCAAACACATATGCAAAAACAACTATCCCAAACACACACAGAACGTACAGAAATGAAGGAAAAAAAGAGAAAAATCAGCATTTGAAAGATCAAAAAAGAAAATCATTCTAAACTACACCACAAAACACACCCACACGTCAAAAGAAACCATTTTTTTTTTAGCAACACAAATGAAAAAAAGGGACACGCACAATGGAAAAAAAAAAGATTGAGTTCAAGGTTTGCTTTCGTGGTCCTTATTGAGATTGTTTTTTTTTTCGTGAATTGATTTTCGTAAGAGGTAACATTTAATTTTTATTGTATAATTTTATATCATAATTGTGTAAGACTTTGTTCAAATATATTGAAGTTATTGGATTTAATATGTATGTAACTCACTAATATTCTTTAATGTTATAATATTTAAATATATTTAAACATGTTATATCATTAAAATTAGTATTAAATTTATATAATATCATAATTATTTATTGTATGCTTAAAGGTTCGATATTTACCTTTTTTTGTTAGCTGTGTGGAGTCTATATGATACTTCTATAAAATAGTTGAGGTTTTGATAAGATTTATTTCGAATTTTTATGTTAATTGTTCTCCGATACGTATACTTATGAGTTTGTTTATGTGGATTAGTATGAATTCTTTTCTAGTAAAGTAATTATCATTAGTAAATGCTATAATTAATGTTGACTTGTATTAGCTGTATTTTGGTTTATGTTATTTTTGTAGGTTATGATGGCATACTATGTCTTTGACGTATGTTTTAATTTTTGTTATATTTTAGTGTTGAATTTGTTCATTAAAAAAATCTAGTTAGGATATTATCATTTACTAATTTAGTGTTTATCGTTTATGTACACCTTCTTAAGAAGATATGGATGTCTCTTACATAATAAATGTTCATAGTTATTATGTTAGTCAAATTTAGACACGTAATAACAGTTTCAACTAAGAATGTGGTTACACATATTTTTTGAAACACTTTAAAGAAATTTAACGATGTAGTGATACACCCTTACCAAATTATTCTAATAATTATTTTATTTAATTATGATTAAGAAGTGAGACATAGAATATTAGGTGATGCACTAGAGAGAGAAAGTAGTTATGTTGCTAAGCTATTGTATGTCAAAATCGAGAATGCAGTTATGCATATGATTTTAGACTAATAAAAATTCAACAATAAAAAACGAGCAAACCATGGCCTGTACATACAAATTTATCCAAAAATATATTAAGACAAGTATAAGTCAATAAAAGCGACCGTGCTAGAACCTCGGGACTCAAGTGATACCTAATACCTTCCTCTCGCTCAACAGAATTCCTTACCCAGATTTCTAGTTCGCAGACCAAAATAAAGAGTCATTTCCTTTTGATTAAGGATTAAAAATAAAAGGTGACTTGGGACACCATAACAATTCCAAGTGGCGACTCTGAAAAAAATTAAAATAATCCCTTAATCAATTCTGTCTCTTAAATTGGAAAAACCTTTGTTGTGTGCACGAAAAAGGGGTGTGACAGGGATCACCCCTGATGAAATCCACAAACTAATCTCGACGAATCTTGAACGAATCTTGAACGTTATTCTCCTTTCTCCTCTTTTCTCCTTTCTCCAAACCCTATCTTGAAATTCACTTTTCTAAAACTGACTGAAAACTAACTTTACCCCAATTAAACTCCTAAAAATGAATTAGAATAATTAGGTAAGGAAAAGACTAAAATACCCTTCCAAAATCTAGTTTTAGACTTTCATTATTTGAACAGCCCAACTTCCAAAGGTCATAACTCACTCATATGAACTCGGAATCGCGCAAACTCGGCGGCGTTGGAAAGATTATTCCAAGAGCTTTCCTACCATATCTGGAAGTACCTTTAAATCATCCTGAGTTAGAAGTTATGGCCATTTGAAGTTGGCAAACACTCAACTTTTTCCTAACTTCAACAAATTTCCAGATTTCCATTATTTCAAAAAATGACTATTTCCAGTTCTTAGCTTCTTCCTAGCTATTTCAAATTGTGAGATGTTACAAAAATGAGCTAGTTGTTGACTTTATCAGTCGCTGGAGAAGCTTGAGCCTCAACCGCAAGATCGCCTTAGTGAAACTTCTAGCATTGAAATATGCATTCAAGGCATGAATTAGGGTCTTCACTACATCTTGCAAGGATTAAAGTCCAATACATTCGAAGAGTTGACAACTCGTGCACATGACATGGAATTAAGCATGACTTTAAGAGAAGATCAATGATCTCTTGTCTATGGACCTCATGAAGATGAAGATATAGAAGAACTTAAAAGTGGAGGCAAGTCTGCATCGAAATATGACTTTGAAGAGTCAATGTATATGTCACGACCCGAGATCACCCCCTAGTCGTAACCGGCGTACTCGACCTCGAAGAGGTCTAATACAAGCCTCTTAGCATTCATTCATCGCATAGACACTAAACCCATAAGGAATTAAAAACTTTCTT
>JAJOOR010006751.1:0-52585 GCA_036250505.1 Solanum acaule | reverse complement strand
ACCCCCCCCCCCCCCCCAAGGATCAACCAAGGGTCCTTGAGGAGGACCCTAAAGCCTAACCCCAAGGCTGCCCCAAGAACCAAAAAGCTATCAAAATGGTCATGACCTACGGATGGGACCTACTGGGCGTAGGTCCATCACCACCCCGTAAGGCTTGGTCGTAGGTCAAGACCTATAGATGAGGAGTTTCTGAACCAAACGACGGACCTGCAGGACAGGGCGTCACCCCACTCACGGTCTGAGGGTTGGTAGGCATGAGTTTGACCTAATCTGCCTAGGTTCGGCCTTAGGAGGGGAAAATTGGTAAATTCATAGGGTGGTTAGTTAAGTTAGGGGTTTTTATTTTGATTAACTAGAGTTATTTAAGACTTTTTAAACTATTAAACACCCTTTTACAACTCATTATTCCCAAAACCCAAAAATAGAAACCACCTCCTCCCAAATAATTCTCTCTCTAGAAAACTCCATTGAAGAAGAAGAAGTCAAGGTTTGGAGCTCAAAATTTAATCTTTTCTCTTCAATTTCATGAGGAATACTCCATTAAGGTATGGTAGTTTTCATATATGGGTAGGTTTCACCCATAGAGTCCCTCCAAAAGAAGATTTCAAAGCTTCCAAAATCCCCCAAAAGTTAGGGTTTCAATCTAAGTCATGGGTTCAATATCAAAGCGTTTTCAAAGGTTTATATATGATGAATTATGATTGAATTGATGATTTTTTGATGATTTATGTTGAATTTACCCCATGAACCCATGATTCCCCCAAAATACTAAATTGTGAATTTATGATTCGGGTGAGTTGATTATGGAAGCATGTGAAGATATTAAATCTATATTGATTTAGTTTATTGAATATTGTCATTATTCATGCCTAGATTGTAGTATTTTAGGTGTGTTGGTAAATTGTGATTCATGGCCTTGAAGGTCAAAGTATGAAATTGATGTACAATCATGATGCTTTGTATATGCTTTGTGATTTCAATGAGAGTAATGTGATCATGTGTACAATGCAATTGTGTTATTATTGAAAGGTTATTCTCAATTAGACACTTATGAATGATGATGATATATGTGAAAGGTTTCTTCAATGTAATGTCATCTTGAATTGCTAGGCTTAGGGCATCCTCTTCTTGTGTAAATGAAAGTAATTTTGATTGATGTACCTTGAATTGGTAGGCTTAGGCATCCTCTTCTTGTGTTACTAATGTATCTTGACTTAATGAACATTGAATCGGTAGACCTAATGGTGGTAGCCCTTTAATAAACAAGTAATGAAGTATCCTAAGGCTATGTCTTGAACCGTTTGACGTAATGGTGGTAGCCCTTCATGACGAGTCTAGGAACTAATGAAATGATGAACCTTGAATAGGTAAACCTAATGGTAGTGGCCATTTCTTGAGGATTCAATGAGCTATCCTAATAATGTACCTTGAATTGGTAGACCTAATAGTGGTGGCCCTTTCTTGATGATTCAATGAGCTATCCTAATAATGTACCTTGAATCGGTATACCTAATGGTGGTGTCCCTTTCATGTGTGTAATGTACTTTGTTTATGTAGACCTAATGGTGGTAGCCCTCTCAAGTATAATAATTTTAATGAGAATGAACTAGTCTATGGGAATGGAGAATTAGTACCAAGTGGATATAGTAAGATGGATAGTCTCCCCATGTTAGGCCGAGTTTCAATGAACATCTTTCTTATCCCATAACTATGTGCCCACAAAGGTTATTATCTAGTTGATCCACCTAAGCTAAAATTTTATCGATCCTACCTTATGCAAGTAGAGCAACCCTTTACGGTATGGGACACACATCTGATTTCATATTAAGCTCCCATGGTCTATATCGATTAATGCTTATTCCCATCATGTTAGATACATGCTATGGTTACTCTAGAGGTTCTATGAAGTGTGGGTGGTAGTATGGGATGCCATTCATACATTGCACGAGTAGGCTTTGAGAGGACTATGGTGTGATTCTCCAATGTCTAAATGTTAACTGAAATGAATGTTATCTTAATGAACGTAATGAGAATGTTGACTTAAAGACTTAATGTAATTATACATACTTAACTTGGATTGTATTATGAGTTGCTTTCCTTGTCATGACTTATGAAATGTGAATGTTCCTTATGCCTGAGTATTGTCTTAAGATGAGTATGAATAATGGTAAGTTCTTCTATGGTTGCCTCAAAGTGGTACTTGGTATGATTGGTAGTATGGGATGCCATTCATACATTGCACAAGTATAGCTAAGAGTTACTTAAGGTGAAGGTTCTAAAGTGTTCTAATGACTTATATGTTGATTCTGTTTGTATCTTATGCCTCTTATCCTAAAGTTCATGATGTTTTCTCAAGTCGGCATAAGGCATGGTTTTCAAACAAAAATGTCCTTTTAAGCATGATTTTGCATGTCTATCATACTTAGTACATTAATTGTGCTAAACCATATTTCTTCTATTTTTCTACAAACTGTAGGTTCTGGCATTTGAGTTGATTCCTTCTAGTTTAAAGTTTGGATGGAATCTCTTCAAGGCTTGTGGTATGTCCTCGTGGATCCGAGGACAAGTGCTATATAGTTTTTTCATGTCTTTCATTGTATTAGACAATTTTTAGACTTTCTATTGTAAGGGTTGTGACCCTATCCTTCATTCCAGTTGTATTAGATGGTCATGTGAGATAAGCAGACTTCCACTGTTTGATTTTAAATGAAGTTTTCAATTGTATTGATTACAAAAATTTAAATTATGCACCTTTTCTCATATGTCTTATGTTATGAATGCTATGAGGCCTGTATGAGGCTCTTCGGAGTCTTGTCCGCCGTATTACGACCGGGCTGTAGGCTTGGGTCGTAACAAACATGGTATTAGAGCACAAGATATTGGGAACTGTTTTTAGGATTGATGTCTCACAAGCCACGTCTAGTAGAGTCATATTCATGAGTGTGAAGAGCGTCGCATTTATGAATGACAGGCTATAAGATGTTAGGAAACTACCCTTCTTTCATTACTGTTTAAGTCGTGCCATAGAGTTTAGCTCTATAAAAGTCCATTTCCTAACCCTTCTCTTGTGTTTATAGGATATGAATATAAAAAGTGTGAATGGATGAAGAGATTGTGAATGAGGGAGTTCCTTCCCAAGGTCCTCAAGTTCCTCAAGGAAATCAAGCTCCAGCTAAAACTATGACCCTGTAAGGGTTTAGAACCACTATCAAAATGATGAATCAAGCCATGACGGCTCAAGCTCAAGCCATGACAACTCAAGCCCAAGCTATGACGGCTTAAGACAATAGGGGTGTTTAGACTCATGTGAACCCTAATGTGAGCACTTGGCTGCTACGTTGAGGGATTTTGTGAGGATGAACCCTCCAGTGATTCTTGGTTCCAAGGTGGGAGAGGATCCCCAAGAGTTTGTGGATATGGTGTATAAGGTAGTTAACGCTATGGGGTGACATCTGTAGAAAAAGCGGAACTAGCCACTTACCAATTGAAGGATATTTCCCAAGTTTGGTTTACTCAATGGAAGAGCAATAGGCCGGTAGGAGCGGGTCCCATAGATTGGAAGGTGTTTAAGAATGCATCTTGAAAGGTTGTTTCCCCGTGAGAATAGGGAAGCTAAGGTGGAGGAGTTTATCAATCTTAGGCAAGGTATGATGAATGTTCAAGAGTATTCTTTGAAATTACTCTATTTTCTAAGTGTGCTCCATCTTTGGATGGTGGTGGCCCTTTCTTGAGGATTTAGTGAGCTATCCTAATAATGTACCTTGAATCGGTAGACCTAATGGTCGTGGCCTTTTCATGTGTGTAATATACTTTGATTCGGTAGACCTAATGGTGGTAGCCCTCTCAAGTATAATAATGTTAATGAGAATGAACTACTCTATGGGAATGGAGGCATAGTACCGAGTGCATATGGTAAGATGGAAGCTCTCCCATGTTAGGTCAGGTTTCAATGAACATCTTTCTTATCCTATAACTATGTGCCCACATAGGTTTTTAGCTAGTCGATCCACTAAGCTAAAATGTTACCGGTCCTACCTTAGGCAAGTAGACCAACCCTTTACGGTGTGGGACAAACACTGGATTCCATATTAAGCTCTCATGGTCTATGTCAATTAATGCTTATTCACATCATGTTATATACGTGCTATGGTTACTCAAGAGGTTCTATGAAGTGTGTGTTGTAGTATGGGAACCCATTCATACATTGCACGAGTAGGCTTTGAGAGGACTATGGTGTGATTCTCCAACGTCTAAATGTCAAATGAAATGAATGTTCTCTTAATGAAGTTAATGAGAATGTTGACTTAAAGACTTAATGTAATGATGCATGCTTAACTTGGATTGTATTATGAGTTACTTTACTTGTCATGACTTATGAAATGTAAATGTTCCGTATGCACGAGTATTGTCTTAAGATGAGTATGAAGAATGGTAAGTTCATCTATGGTGGCCTCAAAGTGGTACTTGGTATGAATGGTAGTATGGGATGTCATTCATACATTGCACAATTATAGCTTAGGGTTACTTAAGGTGAAGGTTCCGAAGTGTTGTATTGACTTATATGTTGATTATGTTTGTATCTTATGCCTCTTATACTAAAGTTCATGATGTTTTCTCAAATTGGCATATAGCACGGTTTTCAAACAAAAATGTCCTTTATAAGCATGATTTTTGCATGGCTATCATTCTTAGTACATTAATTGGGCTAACCCATATTTCTTCTATTTTTCTACAATGTGTAGGTTCTGACAATTGAGTTGATTCCTTCTAGTTCAAAGCTTGGATTGATTCTCTCCAAGGTTTGTGGTATGTCCTCATGGATCCGAGGACAAGTGCTATATAGTTGTTCCATGTCTTTCATTGTATTATACACTTTTTAGACTTTCTATTGGCCGTGACCCTATCCTTTATTCAAGTTTATTAGATGGTCATGTGAGACAAGTAGACTTCCACTGTTTAATTTTAAATAAAGTTTTCAATTGTATGGATTAAATAGATTTTAATTCCGTACCTTTTCTCGTATGTCTTATGTTGTGAATGTTATGAGGATTGTATGAGGCTCTTCGGAGTCTTGTACGCCGTGTTACGTCCGGGGTGTAGGGCTCGGGTCGTAACATTCTTGATGATGTACTAATAATTTCTTATGCACTATAATTTCTAAATGCTTATGGGATTGTTAAAATGTTATATCAATATTAGTAAAAGTTAAAAAATACTATACATAAATAGTTGAGTAGTCAATACATCAAGAGATATCTTAGTCAATACTATTCAGTTTATCATTAGCTATAAAGACAATTTTTGGTATTATAGTTATTTTAATTGCCTACTTGATTCAAGGCATCGCAAAATTGGTAAATTTTTTATAATTTAATAGTTACTTATTTTAAACTCTATATATATACACACACACGCAACCCACATCTCCCTTTATTTCTTTATTTATTGTTTTGTTTTAGTAGTCGGACAAGATATTCTTTAGTCTAGACTTGTCATTTAGTTTTAGACTTTCATCATATTTTAAAAGCTCTTGTACTTATGATACTAAATTTGGAGTGGTATTTTAGCTTTTCCTCATTTAATATTGTGAAAGACTTAGCGTTTGGGATATTTTGTTTCTCGCTTACTTTTACCATTATTATATAAAATTGAACTGATAAATTATTGGATCGACTTTCCTATAAATTGGAAATATAGGTGTCATCATGACTTCTGATTTTAGGTGTGTATATATATATATATATACTAGGCATTTTGTCCACGCTTCGTGCGGTCATTAATTATTGCATTGAACTTCCAACTAATCCTTTAATAATATCAATAGAAAAAAAATAATAGAAAAAAAAGTTTCTCAAAAAAATATTAGCAATATTCCAACATGAATCTGGTTATTTTTCATTATCACATAATTCAAGAACCTCTAATGAATGAATTATACAGGAAATTATAGATCATTGGTTCTTTAATAGACATTAAAAATAAAATACATAAGAAAATGAGAATATATAAAAAGGTATTTCGTAAGAAAAAGAACGCATTTAAGTTCCATAGGTTATACAATTGTGATATATGTCTCAGTGAAAAATTGAAAAATTTGTTAACATATTCAAAAAACAAATTACGCTTAAACATGAAAGCAATTATAACTTTTGAACTTGCATAATGAATTTCTTCAATTGATAAGTGAAAAGCTTCATATCTATGTAAAAATAGATAATCTGTAAGCTTATATATAGTACTTTTCAGTTATAAAATTTTATATAAAATATCAAAATATGAATTGTTGGAACT
Source organism: Solanum acaule (assembly GCA_036250505.1). Classification (NCBI taxonomy): domain Eukaryota; kingdom Viridiplantae; phylum Streptophyta; class Magnoliopsida; order Solanales; family Solanaceae; genus Solanum; species Solanum acaule. The sequence continues at coordinate 46,294 of JAJOOR010006751.1, read as the reverse complement.
GAGTACCATAATTATTTTCTGCACAATGAATGTACTTACTATATGTGTATATGTTCAATATAACCGGTGACAATACCTTTGCAGAAACATAAAAAATAGAGTTTTAAATATGTACTCAAAAATAAAAATTAATATCATAAGCATAAATTATTGACTGTAAGAAAAATACGAATATCTGAAACAATAGAATTAAATAGAAAGCATAAAATTGAGTCCACTGAATGCACAATGTCTTCTTAAGAAAACTATTCTCCTGTAATACCTGAGGTTTAAAGATATAGACCCTCTCAGGATTCATACATTTTATTAACCAGCGTATTGATACAAAAACAATGTTGTCAGTGAGCCACTCAACATGAACAAAGTACACGAATATTTAATTGTGAAGAAGAAGAAGAAGTAGTTCAGAATTTTCGTTCTTTTAAAATGAGACAAAATATATGTATTTATAGAAAACAAAGGGTAGTGTGAACACTTATTTCTTTAGTATATTTATAATTAGATATTCAATATTTCTTTGTACCTTAACGTGAACCATATATTATTATTGAATCTACCTCGAAGCTACTACAAGATACATCATAATGGCAAGCGAATAAGACTTAAAATAAAGTACATATATTTTGCCAAGTTGAATCAATCTACAATAGAATAGGTTATTAAAGTTTTATACATATGAAGAAGAGTTAGTACTATCTTAAAAATCATACAAAAATGTTAATGGTAAGGGTGTTCACTGGCAATTATGTTCATTGAAGAAGAGGTAATACTATCATAATCTTGTATGATATTTATTAGTTGCTACTACACCTCCTTCATTAAATCTAATAGTTGTCAGCATTGACACAAGAAACAAAAATACAATCAACTCTTTGCACGCCCATGTTAAAATATGGAAGGAACCTTTTAAACCAAACCAAAGTTATTACATTATAAATGACAAGATATGTTGTGCTAATAAACTTGTTATGGGTGAACAAAGACCTTGAAGTAACATAAAAGAACAACACAGACTCCATACCATACAACAACGACTTCATGTCTCAACTCTCAACATTTCTCAAATGATTTTATTTCTTTGGATGAGTCTGAAAAGTTCACCAACAAGAGATTCTTTAATAAGTACACCTATATGTTTATTGAATATATTACATCTACAATACGCCTGTATATTTTCTCTAATGTATTACATCAATCTTATTCATAGTAAAATTAGTTGGTAGAAGGGTGAACCATAGGGCAAGAGATAATTCTTACCAACAAAAAGTATGTTAAATTATATTACTCTTGTGCAAAAGATTTTACTACCTACAATAGAAATAGAATTTAACTATTATAATTCTCACTTCAAAATATATAGGTTTGATGATAAAACTTTGACTTTGTGGGGGAGAGTTACCTATAATTGTAGGGAAAATGTTAGAGAGCCTTGAAAACGCGCACCAAACTAGTGTCAGCATTTTGCGGATATTAATGGGTCTACCTAACAAGCTATAATACCCCTAATAAGTTTGACGTTTTCATATTTTACTAGATTAGGACCGTTCAGACGATTTATAAAGGAAAAATTCCAAAAATTTATAATATGAGCATTTGTGGTTCATACTTGAGGTAAGTTGAGACTTCTTATACTCTTATTAGAAGTGATTCTATTTGTAATTACTTGATTTGGGGGTAATGTGTGTTCTATATAAATGAGATGACTATATTTAGGCGGATATCGGTATCGTGTTATGAACAATTGATACCTTATTTATTGATTGATAATTTGTGACTAAGTGAGCATGATTTTAGACCTATTGATTGAGTGGGGACTCATATTTTTTGACTTGATTTGTCTTTTCCTCCTCTCATCTTATATATTTATTTGGAGTTGACTTTTATTCATCCCTTGGTGACATAATTTTAAGAAATTTATGATTTAGCTAATGTTTGAGGATTATGTGATAAAGTTAGCATAATCTATGTTATATTGGATTAACTTTTGACTCATATTTTCTCGCTTGATTTATCTGTCATTTCCTTGGCATCATTTACTGATTCAGAGCCAATTCTTGTACTTGAACATTTATTGGCATACATTGTGGATATGAAAGGACAAAATCACCATAGATGAGTCATCCAAGGTATTCTTTATATAGGGTTATTCATTACCAGGTGTTGCATCCCGAGAATTCCAATAGTGTTGTCTGGTGCATGGTATGTAGATGGACTTCACGAGTATCCTATGTGTCCTGTTATCAAACTGGAGCAGGTGTATATAGATTATTGGCTAGTAAATTTCATTTACATTTAATCTCATTTTAATTCATTCTCATCAAAATACACGTTTATTTTTTATTTGTGAAAACATCTTATTATTCCTCCTTACTTTGTTGAGATGATTGATAGAGTTTTCGGACTTTTCATTGAGTAAATCACAGATTTGTACCTTTTTCACATAAAAGTTTAGATATCTTTATCATACATGTTTATGAGTTTTATTATTTGTTGAAAAGTATTAAAATTGACTTGGGATAACGACAGTAGTAGGATCAACCCTCGTTAACACTGTTAAAAGGATCATTTGATAATGCTTCTTAGTATATGTGTTTTCCGTACTCAACCTTTTTTCTTGCATTTTTCTGTTCACCTTAAATGCTTAGTTTGAGCTGTTGTTGAGTGGAAGTCAGATTTGGAGTTGTTTTGCTTGAATTAGAAGGTAAGTTGCTTCAACTTCGATAAAACTGGATTCTGGTGCTATTTTGTTTTTTACTCCCATTTTTATTTTCTATAGTAAGATTTATGATTTCGGCCCTAAGATTTATAATTTAGGGTTTAGATCCTAAGATTTAGGGTTTATGGTTTATGGTTTATGATTTATGTTTTATAGTTTAGGCCCTAAGATTTAGAGTTAATGTTTTATGGTTTAAGATTTATGCCATAATGTAAAAGGATTATGTCCTAAGGTTTAGGGTTTAGGGTTTAGGCCTTAAGGCTTAGGGTTTATGGTTTATGTCATAGAGTTTACGCCCCAAGGTTTAGGTTTAGGATTTAGCCCTAAGTTTAGGGTTTAGGCTTTAAGGTTTTGGGTTAATGGTTTAGGTCCTAAGGTTTAGGGTTTAGGATTAGGCACAAAGGTTTCGCTTTTACGGTTTAGGCCTAAGGTTAAGGTTTAAGGTTTAGAGATTTGGGTTTAAGGTTAGGACCAATGGTTTAGGGTTTATGACTTAAGATTTTTTCTTAAATGACCCTTGAGGTGGGTCAGGGGATTAGCAACACCCAGGCCTTATCATTAATGAAAAAAAACAAGGGAAATACAAGGAGGGGACATAAACCTCACCTCCGATCCTATGGTGGTTAATAAGTCGGCTAACCTACTAAGGACGGGCAACTCATCCCTATACCAGAAATGAAACCTAGATCAACTATGCACCTAGAATATAGGACTCTTCTCAATACAAGTAATATAGGAAAATGATAAATGAAGGATATTCTCACTTTACAAAGTAAGAAGAAAAAACAAAAAGCAAAAAAACAAAAGGGCATCTTCAATTGAACCATATGGAAAGCTGTCGTATCAAGGTGATTCTCCGATCTTCATCTTTCTTCTTCTAAAATTTGGCATCTCACTCTTGTCTAACATATAGTATCCTCTAGTTTGTTTTGGTAGCTGGTGGACATGGAAGTAATGTTGAAGGACTTCACTATTACGGCTACTTCTAGATAAAAAAAAATCAGCCATAAAGTTAGTCTCTCTAAAGGTGTGATTACAGGAAAAGGATTGGAATTGATCACATCTTCTCTTAAGGTTAGCTACAACATGCTAAAAATTCCAAGGTTGAGCAACTTCTTGTTTTATCTAGTGAACCACTAACCCAGAGTCTACTTCCAAAATCACCTGGTTAAAACCATTATTTAGACACCAAGATAGACCCCATTGAGTAGCTTTAATCTCTTCTTGGTTGTTGGTACCATGACCTAGTGAAGTAGCATAAGCATAGATTAAATAACCTTGCGCATCTCTAACAATACCACCATCCCCTATCTCTCCTGGGTTATCTAATTCACTACCATCAGAGTTGATTTTAACCACATTTGTAGGTTGCTTAAACCAACTTACCTTTTAATTTTGACATCATGGAAGCAATTTCATGCATACTGTATCAACTCAGGCCACTTGGATGGCCATTTGATGTATGGAGAGTTGATGAGTAGTAGGTTGTTGATGTCTTTAAGAACCAAGTATATCACTCTAGTCATATTAGATTTGTTTCCTCCATATTTGCATGCACATATATTTTTCCACTGATTCCAACTAGTAAAGATATTGATTACTGCAAACATCAAGGCCATAAGGTTCATACATGCAATGTCAAGAGAGAGATGATGAATATCGAAGAAGCAAGGTGGTGGAAGAAACAAACAAGAACAAAACCAAAACAACCCAAGGAAATGACACTCAAGTAACTACTCTACCAATTAATTATCAACCTGTTAAGAATAATATTTCTGCTAGTGTTTCAGGTACTAAAGAACAGCCATCTAGAACTCATCAGGATCAATACAAAAAGCAATAAAACCAATGGAAGATATAAAAGAAAACAAACTTTAGAGGGTATCCTCAAAACAATCATAGGAATCACCAAAAAAACCAACAAAATCAAGTTTATAAACCAGTACCACATTAGAATCAGACCAGTAAGGAACAACAAAAAGGTATTGACTCAATGCTCCCCTCCCCTCAACCCCATGATAGTGTTGTAGTTCCCACCCCAAGTGTTGCTCCTAAAGCTTATCAGTACAATCAAAGCAAGGACACCAATAATAACCAAGGTATTGAATCAATGCTCCTCACCCCTCAACCTCGTGGTAGTGTTGTTGTCCTCATTCCCAGTGTTGCCCCTAAAGTATTTCATAAAAAGCAAAGCATGGATGCCAACAATAAGAGAGGTATTGACTCAATGTTTGATCAACCCCATCCCACTAAGATGACCCTAGGATTGACCTTAGAGCTCCTGCTACCATAGTTTATCAAGATCCTATGATACAAGGTAGCATTGACAATAAGATCAATATGACTAATCAGAATTTGAGTCCAGTTTTGATTGAAGATATAGACCATGTTACTGAAGATTCTCTAGATTATGAGTCTATGGAGGGGAATAAATTGGGTAACTATGATGATGAGGGTGAGGTGAATTCAAGCATGGTTGAGGTTAATGCTCTAGTTCAACAAGAAAAAGGGAATCATGTGTATAAAGAAGTTGATTCAATGGCTCATTTTCAGGCAACAACTTAGGCCACTAGTCAGGTGCAACATCAACAAAATATTACGTAGGAAGGTCAACAAAACAAAGAGAACTCTAATATTGTTTTACATCAGTCTGATGGGGTGGGTGAAGGGACTCATATAGAAACTCTATTGAAAAACAAGGGCTAAATAATAAAGCTTCAGAGCAGATGAGTCAGAAGGAAAAAAGAAGCTAACAGAATAAGATAGGAAATATTAGATCTAGAGGAAGAAAAAACAAGGAAAAACAACAATATTTAGCCGAGAAAAAGAAAGAAGACCGGCTAGTTCAAAGGAAAAATGCACCATCAACACAATCTATGATAATGCCCATGATCCTCTAGTAGAGTATAAAGTGGTTCACTATAAAGATATGCTACCTGTGAATCATCAAGAAGAAGCTTAATTAGGGTTTAGGGCTTAGGATTTAGGTTTTAGGGTGTAGGTCCTAATGTTTTAGGGTTTAGGTTTAGGATCTAAGCTTTAGAATTTAGCGTTTAGAGTTTATGATTTACGACCTAAGGTTTACAGTTTAGGATTTAGGATTTTGATTTTAGAGTATAGGCCCTAAGGTTTAAAGTTTAGTTTTTGGGGTTTATGCCATAAGGTTTAGGGATTAGGGTTTAGGGTATAACCTAATGGTTTTAGGTTTAGGGTTTATACCCTATGGTTTGCGGTTTCGGTTTATGGCCTAAGGTTTAGGGTTTAGGGTTTAGGTTTAGGTTTAGGCCCTCAGGTTTAGGGTTTAGAGTTTAGGCCCCAAGGTTTAAGGTTTAGAGTTTAGGCCCTAAGTTTTAGGGTTTAGAGTTTACGGCTTAGGGTTTAGTCCCTAAGGTGTAGGGTGTAGGATTTAGGTCCTATGGTTTAGGGTAATGGGTTTATCACTTAGGTTTAGGCCCTAAGGTTTAAGGTTTCATATTTCTGATTTAGGTTTTTTGTTAGGCCCTAAGGTTTAGGATTTAGGGATTAATCGCTACTGTTTAGGGTTTATGATATATGGTTAAGGGTTAAGGCCCTAATGTTTAGGATTTAGGGTTTAGAGTTTAGAGTTTAGGGTTTATGGTTTAGGGATAGGGGTTTACGCCCTAAAGTTTAAACACATATGTTTTGATGGTATCTCAAATTCTAGTAGGTCCTTAAAAGATAGATGTTTGGTTAACATCTTCTTGATTCCTTTTAATGATATTTCACTTATTTTCATAAAAAAAAAAAAAAAAGGGATTCCGTAGGTATCCATCAAATGGGGGCCAGTTTGGAGTCAAATCTGTCGCTCCTCATTCCACTTTCTTTTTGAAAACCAAGAAAAATATGAAGGTCGTCCTGTAGTCTGAGTTGTAGCAGCAATTATTGAAATTTTGTTTCTATTTCTCCCTTCTTTTATTTGAATAATATTTTTGTTACTTTTCTTCAAACTTTGAGGATGTCTAATTGGATATACCGGCTCTAAACTACATTTATGTAGGTCAATGATGGAAGATTATGTACCACCGATGAGGCTTCTCAACGGAGTAGTAAAGAGGTTTGGGCAGAGTGGATGAGGCATTTCAGCATTGAACTTTTGAAAGAATCACCTTGTCCAATATTAAGAACATGTGCAAGACTGGCTCAACTACAAGTATTACCTCTTCAACATCCTCATCCTCATCAAATACCTTTATCTCAAAAATAAATAAATAGAAAACCTCTTTTTCATTGTTCATAAGAAAACGAACTGCTAGAAGACTTTCTAAAAAGTAGGAAGTGCTTCTAGTTGCCTTACTTTTTCTACTGTTTAACTTTTGCAGCCTTTTTTTTGGGGGGGAGCTGTTTGCTGTAGGTTTTGTTAGTTGCTGGTCACAACTTAGTGAGGCTAGTACGGAGTTTAAAAATGACGTTTTCTTCTCCAAATATTCCTCTTGAAATTCTTGCTACACTTCTGAGCTTGGTTAGTTTTTCCACATTTTTCAATTTTGAAGATATTGATCCATTGATGTTCTCACGAAATAACGGTGTTAATGTGAAATTTGAGTTCAAAATAGAGGAATTTACATGTTTCTTAATATACAGGATTGTAGGAAAATAAGCTTATGTATACAAGAAGATTGGTTGTCCCTTTAAATTTTCAGAGTGCTTCAAGATAGGTTCTCCAAAATAATTACCTTAACAAGATAGTCGCTCCATTTTTCTGTGTAATAGAGATGTCCCTAGAAAGAATAGTAGTGCTCAGAGCTTTATAGCGCACACATTAAATCATAATGGTAATAGTAGGATCTCATAGTCTTTGAGTTATTTGATGTTGTTTGTTTCAGGTTGGGAGCTGGGGGCAATATCACTGTTTAACAATGTTTTTTTTGGGTGGGTGGGGGGGTGATATACCGTAAGTTTACGATATTTCTAATACATTTTACTTACAAGTTGTGTGTGTCTAGGGCCTTTTTGTATTGGTTTTTATCATATTTTGCAGGAAAGATGTTCAGGCACGGAATTAAAGAGACAGCTGAAAGAAATGCAGAAAAGTGCATCTACGGAGGTGATCTACGGACCGTAGGTCCATTGACGCTCCGTAGATGGTAGTCGTAGATCAGCAGCCAAGACTTGGAAGGCAAATCAGGGAAATCTGACCAAGTGTGGAACCACGGCGCCCATTGACGGTCCGTAGATTGATCTACGGACCGTACTGTTGATTTGTTGATTGATACTGCGAGGGTTCCAGTACCTGATTTTTGAAGATTCTAAGTATAGAGCTACGGAGAGGGATTGATGGACCGTAGATCGATCTACGCTCCGTACTGCAGCTCCGTTGTTTGCTTCAGAGAAGCTAATTTTTGGAAGCTAAAATACTTTCTTAGTCTTGGCTGATGGAAGGGACTCACTGACCGTAGATCTTTTAATGGTCCGTGAGTCAGTCTCGTGGAGTGAAGACGCGTGCCTATAACAAACTTTCCTTATTTTGTTTCCCTTTTAATTTAGGACTTGTTTTCTATAAATAGGGCATGTAAACCTCGTTTTTGGGGGTTAGACTTTATTACTTTGGTACTAGTTCTTGACTTGGGAGATTAACTTGCAATTTTAGCAATTATTAATTTCCTAAGATTGTTTTGAAGATTTTTTGGGAGTTGCTGTTCAAGTTGAATTTTTGGGGTTATTATTCTTCTAACGTAAGTTCATAATTCTTTCTTCTAAAACAATGAATTGTGTTCATATGATTATGGGTAACTAAACTCCACAACTAGGGTTGTGGGAACCATGAGCGATTAACAAGGTATGAATAGTAAATAAGCAATTCTCAAATAGTGTGTTGCATGCATTCATAATTCTTTCATTTAGAAGTCTTTTTAGCGATTGCAAACGTTAGAACTCGCCTTGTTGCTACTTGCCGGACCAAGGAGGTAATGAACCAGAAAAGAATTATCAACATAGATTTAGTGTGATACTATCTGATAGGCTATTGTCGATTGGTGCGAAGTAGTAACTAAGCCAAACATCGATTATGATGTCTAATATGAGGTAAAGGTAAGGGTTAGTAAATTATACACACGTAACCGGACCAAGGTGCGGGCTGAAATTCTCTAGATGTCGGACCAAGGATTTAGAGATACCTAACTTATCACTTTGCATGTAGTACACTAGGAAAGGATTGCTATTACTAGGATTACTGCGTTATGAGCTTGTGGGGAACACATATACCCTACTTAATTCTCTCATCTTGATAACAGCCAGAACTAACTTTTGATTTCTGATTATTTATTGAATTCTTACAAATTGTTCCACAAAACCCCCCTTTAATTATTTGTTTCTAGAAGTAATTTGACTAATTGAATATAATTGTTCGTTAAAGTAAAGTCTAAACCATTTTCCTCATGGGATCGACCCCAACCTACAAGTTGGGTTCTTTACTTGATAACGATCGCTTATGCTTCTTTAGGGAGGTGTAATTTGAGCGTATCAAATTTTGGCGCCGCTGCCGGGGAATTTGGCTTTTAGATTTCTTTTAACTACATTATTGAACGTTAGTCAAATATTTCCTAATTTTACTTTTTCTTGGTATTTTTGTCTCTCTGAGGTTCTGACTCTAGCATATGCCAAGTACACGGAGCCAGGGTGAACCACTTACTCCATACGATCCAGAGTTGAACCAAACTTTGCGAAGAATGAACAATCCAGGAGATCAAGTTAATCCTATCAGAGGCAATCTAGGTGATGAAGTTGGGTTGCCGCACTCGATAGGTGTATGGCAGTCACTACTCGAGGGAGTAAGCAAACCATAGATCCACCTATGCCGTCTATGGTGGATGCCCATGCATTGTAGTGCTATTGCTACAAGATCTCTTGTGCAGAAGAAGGAAGCCCTGGTGCTTTCACGATCCCATGTACTATAGGGTTGTTACACTTTGCTAAGGCATTGTGTGATCTTGGTGCTAGCATCAACCTCATGCCATTGTCTATTTACAAGATGTTGGGTCTAGGGGACCCAAAGCCCACTGGAATGTGGTTACTAATGGCCGATCGAACTGTGAAGAGGCCCATTAGTGTACTCCATGATGTGCTAGTGAAAGTGGAGTCTTTCATTTTTTCGGCAAATTTTGTGATTCTTGACTGTGAGGTTGATTTTGAGGTTCACATCATCCTTGGGAGACCATTTCTTGCCATAGGGCATGCGTTGGTTGAAATGGAAAAGGGACAGATGAAGTTCAGACTGAACAATGAAGAAGCAACTTTCAATATTTGTAGGTCAATGAAGCAGAGTGGTGAGCTCCAAACAGTATCTGCTATAACTTACAGAGTGGAGAGTGGGATAGAAGTGTAAATTGAAGAGCGACTAGGTGTTGAGGCAGTAGCAGCAATTATAATGAATTTCGATAGTGATGGTATTGAAGAGTATGATGAGTTGGTAGCCGCACTCGATAGGTGTGAATATCGGTCCAAACCAAAGAAGTATGAGTTAGACATGAAGAATCGTGAGTCCCTACCAACAAGACCATCTATTGTGGAGGCACCGAAATTAGAGCTTAAGGCTCTACCACCGCATTTGAGATATGTATACTTGGCCAGAGAGAGTACTTTGCCGGTCATCATTGCGGCAGATTTGAATGCGAGACAAGTAGAGTGCTTGGTGACTGTGTTAAAGAGGTTCAAACAAGCTATTGGGTGGACTATTGCAGATATTATTGGGATTCCTCCTGGTATTTTTTCTCATAAAATCCAACTCATTCCAGATCATAAGCCCAGTATCGAGCACTAGAGAAGATTAAATCCACCTATGCAAGAGGTAGTTAAAAAGGATATCATCAAGTGGCTAGATGCGAGAGTTATTTATCCCATTGCAGATAGTAGTTGGGTGTGTCATGTGCAGTGTGTGCCTTAAAAGGGTGGTATAATTGTGGTTCCAAATGAAAGAAATGAGCTTGTTCCAATGAGGCCCGTGACTGGATGGAGAGTTTGTATGGACTACCGGAAGTTGAATGCGGACAGAAAAGGACCACTTTCCTATGCCATTCATGGACCAAATGTTGTATAGACTTGCAGGAAAGGGTTGGTATTGTTTTCTTGATGGTTATTCGGGCAACAATCAAATTTCTATAGCTCTAGAAGACCAAGAGAAGACTACCTTCACTTGCCCTTATGGGACTTTTGCTTTCAAACGGATGGCATTTGGGTTGTGCAATGCTCCAGCAACCTTCTAGCGCTGTATGATGTCGATCTTTTCTGATATGGTGGGGGACACTATTGAAGTATTCATGGATGATTTTTTAGTTGTAGGCGATTCTTGGGCATGCAGGTTTTTAGAGGAGATTCATCAAAGATTTCTCAAAAATTGCACATCCTTTGTGCAAACTGCTCTAGAAGGAGTGTAAGTTCTATTTTGATGATGCTTGTCTTAGAGCATTTGGAGAGTTGAAGGAGAAGTTGGTTACTGAACCTATCATTATTTGACCAGATTGGGGACATCCATTTAAGGTAATGTGTGATGCGAGTGGAGTAGCACTTGGTGTAGTATTGGGACAGAGGTGAAATAAAAGTCTTCATCCTATTTACTATGCTAGCAAAGCTCTAAATGTGGGCCAGAAGAATTATACTCTGACCGAACAAGAACTTCTTGCTGTGGTTTTTGCCTTCGAGAAATTTCTATCCTGCTTGCTTGGTACTAAGGTCATAGTGCATACTGACCCTTCTGCATTGATGTATTTGATGGCAAAAAAGGATGCAAAACCAAGATTGATTAAATGGTATTGTTGCTGCAAGAGTTTGATTTTGTGGTAAAAGATATAAAAGGGACCGAAAATCAAGTTGTCAATCACTTGTCCAGATTAGAGGAAGAGGCTATGCTAAAGCTTGGAGATAGGGCTGATATTAATGATGATTTTCCAAATGAACAGTTATTGGCTGCTTCTCATGATTTGATTCCTTGGTTCGCAGACTTTGATAATTATTTTGCAAGCGATATTATGTCCCCTGATCTGTCTTTTCACCAAAAGAAGATGTTTATGCATGATGTGAACAAATTCTTTTGGGATGAGCCTTACTTGTATCGTAGTTGTGCTGATGGGATTATTCGTCGCTGTGTGCCCGAGGTTGAGATGTTGAGTGTACTTGAAGCATGCCATTCATCACCTGTTGGGAGGCATCATAGTGGTATTCGGACTGCACATAAGATTTTGCAGTGTGGGTACTACTGGCCTACCATCCACCAAGATGCTCATGATTTAGCCAAGTCTTGTGATCGTTGCGAAAGAGAAGGAGGGATTTCAATGAGGCAAGAGCTCCCTATAAATCCTATATTGGTGATAGAGTTGTTTGATGTATGGGGCATTGATTTTATAGGTCCATTTGTGAGTTCATATGGGATGAAGTATATTCTTGTTGCGGTTGATTATGTATCGAAGTGGGTAGAAGCAGTTGCGCTCCCCAACAATGAAGGTAAAAGTGTCACCGCATTCTTGAAAAATAATATCTTTTCCAGAATTGGTACACCGAGGGCTATTATTAGCGATGGACGTTCTCACTTTTGTAATAAGTTGTTCGAGGCACTACTAGAGAAATATGGTGTCCGCCACAATGTAGCCACTCCTTACCATCCACAAACTAGTGGGCAAGTTGAGGTGTCAAACAGAGAAATCAAACAGATTTTGGCAAAGACTGTGAATGCTAATAGAACAGATTGGTCGAGGAAGCTTGATGATGCTCTATGGGACTATCGTACTGCATACAAGACCCCCATAGGTATGTCTCCTTACCAACTTGTATATGGGAAGTCTTGTCATTTACCGGTAGAGCTAGAGCATAAGGCGATGTGGGCAATGAAGAAACTAAATTTGGATTGGAGCGCCGCATCTAATCAAAGAATGAATGACTTGAATATGCTTGATGAGTTTCACCTTAAAGCTTACGAAAGTTCAGCCTTGTACAAAGAGAATATGAAGAGGTATCATGATCAAAGAATTGAAAAGCGAGAATTTGTGGTTGCTGATCCTGTGCTTCTATTCAACTTTAGGTTGCGCTTGTTTCCAGGCAAACTCAAGTCCTAATGGACTGGGCCATTTTTGCTCACAAAAGTGCTCCCCCATGGAGCGGTTGAGCTTGAGAATAGTGAAGGAACATGGTTCATGGTAAACGGGCAAAGGATCAAGATATATCTTGGAAATGCTGAAAGTGTGCAAGAAGTGATTGAGGCCTATAATCTTGATGAAGTTTGAGTAATCAAGAAACTTGCATCGTGCCGCGACGTTAAATCAAGCGCTGCTTTGGAGGAAACCCAAGATGTACAATCTAGCCAACGATAGGTTTCTGTTTTCCATTTAGTAGTTTTCTTTGTTTAATTTCGTCTCTGTATCAAATTAGATAGGTGTTTTTTTTTTTAGTGTTGGCTAGAATTAGCATAGAGTTTGTGTCTAAAAAGTGTCTAGAGAAGGTAAAAAGAATAGCCTATTGGTTGCTATATGTGTCGGTACACCATGAAAAATCTAGAGAAAATGGTCTGGTGCAGAGGTCTACGGACCCCATCAATGGTCCGTCGTTCAATCCACGGACCGTGGATGGTGTCCGTAGATCCCAGGTAAGCCTCTAACTTTTTCCAAGTGTCAGAGTGATCTACGGTCCTAATCTATGGACCGTAGATCGACTCACCGACCTTAGACGGGGTCTCGTGGGTCCAAACCCTAATTTTGTCTGACCCGACCCGTACCCCCTTATTTAAAACTCCCCTAATTTCAAATCATTTTCACTTCCCTCCATTCACTCCCCAACCGTTTCAACCATTACATAACCTCCCTAAATCACTCCATAACTCCCCCATAAAATCATCCCTTCCATTCCCCCATAATTCCCACACTTCCTTTCCATTCCGAATACAACTCATTCCATATTCCACAAAAGGGTCTGGTGTTGGGTTAGTAACGAAGAGGTGATTCCTTGGTCTTGCTAAGCTTAGTGTCAATACACAATCACCCCACTCTTCGTTGCTTGTAAGGTAATAGACTTTCCCCTTACTTTGAATTTCGGTTCATAGATTGAATATAGAATGTCGAGAGTTGGGTTATGACCTTGGGTAATTGTTAGATGAAATTGCATGATAAAATTGGAAGTTACAATACCCTTGGAATGATAGATAGTGATTGTGTTACCTTGTTGTCTGTGATTATAAGCCTACCTGTAAGTTTCGACTTAGGGTTCCAAAGTTTGTCTTAAATACTTGTGCAAATGATTAATAGGAATCCTGAGAATGACAAACTAGCATGATTCAATGTTAAAATGCATGGTTAGACTAGGATATTGTTGAAAATGATCTAGGATGTAGACTTGCAAATAAAGAATGGCTGAAACCTGGCACAAATAGCATCCACGATACCCCGTCTACGGACCGTAGATCAATCTACGGACCGTAGATTGGGTTCATGGGTTGACGCACTTGAAAATCTCACCAAGTGTGAAACCACGGATGTGGACTACGGTCCGTAGATCAATCTACGGACCATTCTGTACATCCGTGGTTTCCATTTGCGACTAATATTGTTGGCCCTCTGATCCACGAAAGGGTTCCACGGATCATAGATCAGTCTACGGACCGTAGGTCTCTTCCGTGGATGACCATTGTAGCCTCTATCTGAAATTTTCTTGGGTCTTTGTTACCGTTCGTTTATAGTTATAAATAAATTTTTTAGTTTGTTTAAAGTTAGTTTGTCACTAATATTGCTTCCACAGGTACGATGGCACCCAAAAAGCTAGTCACCTACTTAAAACAGGGCAAGTCCGAATCTATTGCTCCTAGTTTTAGGTTGATTGATGAAGCCACAGACACGGAACAGATCCAACATAGGTTCCTCCTAACACAAGGACTTCTCCCAAGGCACCCCGAGCCACCAGAGGCACCCCCCGAAAGGTTATTCCTGACGTAGTCACTGTCTCCCAGTCTGATGAGGAGCACACACTGATCGGGTCACCAACTGGGGATGCATCCAGTTCAGCTACTATGTCTGCGAATGGCTCTAAGTTAGCCCATGCTTCGGGATCTGAGTCCAGCCATGCTTCAGGGTCCGAGTCTGCTCATGCTTTGGGGTCCAATGCCAATTTAGCCACAAGGTCCAGCCAGAATGAACAAGCTGCCTCATCTGATGAGGCCACTAGGTCAGAGTCAGTACCCATACCAAGGAATGAGAACCCCACTCCAGTGGCCGATGAGCCAAACAGATGGTGTGTTGAAAGCCAATGGCAAATCTATCGGGATGCCAAGATGATTAATGACAAAGAGAAAATGGCCTGAATTGTTACAGAGGAGCGCAGAGTCCTCACAGGGAGCTTGCACACTGTCCCCGACATCCACCGGGTTTTTAACCTTCACAAGTGTGACTGGATGGCTCGCGACCCCGGTACTTATAGTGAGGAGATGGTAAGGGAATTCTACGCCTCTTATACAGCCACTCTCCGTGGTTCGATCTCCAAGCAGTCAAAGCCCATAGCCCAGGACCCTCTTACTTCCACTATGGTCCGGGGTTGTTCGGTGGACATATCACATGCCACCATCAGCCACTTTCTCTATGGTTCGACCACAGGTCACTCTTGGTCACTAAACACAGCAGAGTTTGAGTATTGATGGGACATTGTGCGGAGCGGTGCTTTCTAGAGGAATGCTAAACAGCAAGAGGAAGTAATACTATGGTTGGCTAAGTACATTGCTGCAGATGGTGAGCGTGCAGAGTGGGTCGCCGCACCTCGGTTAGGTATCCGAAAGGCCACATTGAATTTTGTGCCCAAGTTCTTCTGGTTGTTGGTGCGTAACAGGGTGTCGCTTACAAAAGTTGACAACCAACTCACATGGGATAGAGTAGTCATGGTTGCAGCACTGGTAGCAGGAGTGGAGATTGACCTTTCCCGCATGCTGCTGGCAGAGATTCACGAGAGGGCATTCAAGACCTCCACTACTTACCCTTTTCCATGTTACAGTTTCCAATTGTGCAGGGACTCTGGAGTGCCGATCTGGCATTATCATAGGTTGATCCACCCTACAGGGACTTTAGATATTGGCTTCATTTGAGATGAGGCAAATGTGGCGGCACCTCGCAGAGAGCCCTAGGTTGAGGTACCTCCCTTGGGCGCAGATCCTACAGACACGGTGGGGTAAGCGCACGATAGTGATCCCATTATACTAGATCACTCAGATACTACCCCGGCCTCCTTTTCCCAGGCCGTTAGTATGGCTCCTAGTTCTTCCCGGTCCACACCACAGTTAGGAGCTACTGTTGTCCCGTTGGCTAGAGTACAAAAAATTAAAGGCTCAGATGGCCACTCTGCTGCATCATATCCAGCCGTGGATGCAAAAGTCGATAGCCTAGTTCAAGGCCAGAATGGAGTAAAGGATGGAGGGCATGATGGACCGTAAGGTCTAGGCTGTTAATATGTGTCTTGATGCCTTTGAATTGCGTGTCCTCGAGCGATCAACCCCGGCCATAGATCTATCTGCTTTGCAGGCTGAGTTAGCCAGTCTCCGGACAGACGTTGATGCCATTCTTGCCACCCCTACAGTTGAGCCTCAAGCTACACCTACTGCATTGGCTAATGATACGGTGCTGGATGCTTTATTCAGTGGGACCACCGAGGAGGGGCTTGAGCCTACATATGCCAAAGTAAGAGGCACCGTTCTAGTCGCACTTAGGAGGAGAAAGCTCAAAAGAGACAACGTAGGAAGGAAAAGGAGGCCAGGAAGGCTTCGATTTTAGATGAACAGTTGCACCAGCGTAGGGTCTGTGAGTATGCTGCAGGAGCATTGAGTTTTGCCCCAATTGTAGAGGTCCCACTTGTTGTGAGAGATGTTTTGAGCACCACCGATAGTGCTATGATGGATGATATGGGAACTACTGAGGGTGACCCAACTAATGTTCCAGCAGGCTCTAGGAAACCGGACGCACCCGCTCGTTCATGATTCTTCGGGGCTATGCGCCACAAGTTTGCTTCACCCAATCCCCTATCTTTTACTGTTCTTGTATTCATTGGGGACAATCACATCTATTTTTTTTGAGGGTGGGGTAAATGGATTGTGAGTGATAAGGTGAAGTCTGAGTAACCCAACTCATAAATCCTCACTTGAGGTTTTCTTGCCTTTGTTCTATTTTCCCAAGAGACTGTTTAATTTCTATTGAACCGGCATGTGTTAGGATTGTATGTATAGAAGCATGAAAAAGTATGAAGCATGATGCCTTATGAAAAATGTACCCGTCCAAATTTTGTGATGAGTGCTAGAACTGGTAGGCTAAGACAAGTTGAATGTGATGGCTCTGAGTATGACGTGATAATGAATCAACTTGATTGCATGAATTAAGCTAAAACATGAATTGGGTAGTCTGACAATCTGATAATGAAACTATGTGCCAAGTGTGTGTGAGAATAGTGATTGTTCAAACAATTTTTGTGCAAAACTAGAACTTGCCTGGTTAGTCCTGCTAAGACAATTCACTCTAGAAGCTAGGAGGTGATCATAGGCCCTTGTTCTGTAAAGTCCATAAATGCCTAAATGAAAGATCCAACCAAATGAAATAAATGCTCCCTTTGATCCAAATGCTTTGAGCCTAAAATTAGACCGTTTCTTGCTAAACCCCCAACTCACTTTCCCATGTATCTACTATCTTGGCCCTGGTCCCTCCTTGGACATGTGAACTTCGACTTAGGTCAAAATCCTATGTTGAGGGTGGCTAATGTAAAATGTAACTTCAATTTTGGCCCTGACCCGACATCGGGTATTGTGCACCTCAACAAATGGAAAATTCATAAGTTGAGGGTGGCTATGAAAGAGGAAACTGAAAGAAAAATGGGTATGAAAAGAGTTTGATGTTGAGAAAAGAAAGGACTGGATGTGACTTGTTGAAAGCTAAAGAAAAAGCATAAAACGAAGTGAAAAATAAAAAAGATCTACAAAACCTAAAGTCACATCCATGCTTGAAGGAAATCAAGGGAAAGAAGATAAAATGGTAGGATGACACAAATAGGGCAGAAAGATGTTGAAAGTCTATTGTAATGTCAAGGAGGGCAGAAAGTCACTAAGAAGTACCCAAATGTACCACACCTGACCCTGAGCCTACGTTACAAGCCAAGAAAGTCCTATAGTGATCCTAGAGTCTAATGTGGGGAGTCTAAGCACTGAAAATAAGAGCAATCCGATGGTATTGAGCAGTAACTGTACTTGAAGTTGTTTCTGAGTGTGAGTGTTGAATGAATCCTTGAACTCAAAGTCATAAAGTCGTGGTGTGAAAGAAAAGGAATTTCGTTAGAAGTAAGGGCACTAGATGCATTGTCGGAAAGTTGGTACTTTGTTGATAGCAAAACAGTGTATGTTGTGTGTTGGTTGGTCGATCGTTGTCATGGTTTGATCCACATGAATTAGCTTATCGAGTCTAACAGATCAAATTTTGCACCCGGAAAGTGACTGGGATAGAGAGCCATGTGATTGCTTGTGCTTGAAATGCTTGTTTCTATACAAGTGTCATTTAGAGTCTTTAGGGAGATTAACAATGTTTTTTTTGTGTTGGGGTGGGGGGGGTCAGGGAATTATATTGAATCATCACCTAGATTGTACTGTAGTTTTACCTAATGCATGTTAAAAATTCTAGTTGTTAAAGGGATAGCTTAAGCTCAAAAAGTTGTGTTTGTTCCTAGAACTTGATATCGGATCATACTCGCCGGCTTCTTTTAGGGTGTTACAGGTCAAAAGTATGTTGATTGGTATTTGAGAGGAAATCTACTTGCAATTGCAAAGGTTCATACTTCTTTAAAAAAGCTAAAGGTTCGTGGAGGTTTTTTGGATGAAGAGAGTGCTTGGTAGAAAATACAACTGCTGTTGACATATTTTTTGGTTTATAACATTAGTTCCTGTAGGAAAAGTATGAAGCTGTGTTTTACGCATTTCAATGTGTGGAAGGGATTGTGGGAATAACTGAACTTCTAGTGAAGTTACTCAAAAGTGAAGAGCTATTACCATTCTAAAAAAGAGTTGAGACTAAGGAGAACACATAGATCAAGGATTGAATTAACTATTAATTAAGCGATCATCCAATAAAGCATGATATCAAGTAGATGATTAGTTATGGTTGTAGTCAAATTAGAAAGAACTAATTGTTTCTGATTTTCTTTTTTATCAAAACTCTTATATTTTTTACTTGGGTGATTGCCAATGTTTTTTGGAAATGATTGGCTCAATATCTGAAGGAATTGCATAGTCAGAGAGTAATATATCCTCTGTAAAGCTGTAGTACTATACTTTTTATTTGAGTTTGGCTAATTGTACTTTCCAGGTGGAGTTTATGGAACCGGATGAGAAACCCCTTCTTATAGATATCCATCCGCTGGGTGCTCTAGCGGGGAATGTGGTTTTATTCTGACATTGTGTAGTTGATAGATATATACCTTATGTTGTTAATTAGTTAAGTAGTATGCATAATGAGCTAATCTTTTCAGTGTTGAGCATTTGCAAAGGCCCTACACTACAAGGAAATGGAATTTGAAGGTGCACTTTCAAATAGGAAAGATGCAAATCCTGTTGTTGTAGTTGAAGCTCTAATCCATATAAATAATCAATTACATCAATATGAGGTCTTCATTTCTTAGTTGTTTGTTGTAGCTTACATATGTTTCATACTGACTTTCTGGTGATTAAACATGCTTGACATCTTCAGGCAGCGGTTGGAATATTATCATATGCTCAGCAACATTTGGGGGTTCAGTTGAAGGAGTCATAGTACTGTTGATTGTTGCATTCTGTTGTACTGTTTTAATTGCAGCTCATCTTTTCCTATTAATCTTAGTAAGTTGCTATAGGCTGCACAATCTTTAACGTGAAATAGTGGTCTCAAATGTATCTTCTCCTTCACTAATGGCATCGCTATTTGTCAATTTTTAAGGTATGAGAAGTTGCAACTCTGGAGTGATGTTCTTAAAGCATACACTGCTAAGGCGTTATAA
The DNA here is from genome assembly GCA_036250505.1 of Solanum acaule. Lineage (NCBI taxonomy): Eukaryota > Viridiplantae > Streptophyta > Magnoliopsida > Solanales > Solanaceae > Solanum > Solanum acaule. The sequence continues at coordinate 26,601 of JAJOOR010006751.1, read as the reverse complement.
GCTTCGAGTCCACAACTTTATTTGGATGCTACTATAGGTTTGTAAAATTAGAACAATTACTACATAATCTGGTTTATGACTTCTACTTGTAGAACTACTGAAGATATTTGATCCTAGTGATATATCGTAAGCTAGATCCAAGTTTTCCTTCAAAGAGTAGTGACCTTCACCTTTGAGATTCATTATCTGAAAAAGGAGTAAAGGATATCAATTCACCCCCTCTATATACCTGATGTAATACTTTTAACGATTCCAAGTGGTAATCGAATGCATGCTTTCAGTGAAATTTGTTGTCACTTGTTCTTAAATTGCTTGGTGGCTTAAATAAAGTTGACCCGTGGAATTGGGTTGTGTTATACAACTGGTTCATGTTGAAAAAGTGAATTTTATTCGTATTGTATGTTCTTTATTCTGATGATGATGATATGTATCCTTCTATGTGTACCCTTAAGGACATATGTGACGCCTTACTGCTCTAGATTGTGGGAGGAGCTTAACAATCTTTGTAAGGAATACTGGATGCCAGTTGAGCCAGTAACTCGAATGGAAATGGAACCAATGGTTTGTTAACTTATATGTAATTTCTGATAGCCTTTGTTATTTCGATAATCATAGTGAATGCATGTTTTGGACAAGTTTAGGCTGCTAATGCTGCCTGGAAGATGGGTGAGTGGGATCAGATGTCAGAATATGTTTCTCGGCTTGATATGGTGATGTAACAAAACTCCGAGTCTTGAGAAATACTGCTTCTAGCTGTGATGGAAGTAGTAATGGCACCATTTTTAGGGACGTTCTTCTAGTTCGTCGAGGGAAGGTAGTCCACCCATTATTCACTCATTCATTTGTTTTGATGTTGTGACATGCCCCACTCTAGTGTAATGTTTGTACTTTAACCCTTCTTCCATCAGTACGATGAAGCACGTGAATATGTCGAAAGAGCAAGGAAATGTTTGGCAATCGAGCTTTCTGCACTTGTTTGTTTCCTCATATCATTATCTCATCATCTCCTCCCCTTTTATTCTCATTTGAAGATTTATACAGGATTTCATAGCTAATTCTTGACAATTCTCTATTAATTCATCTAGGTTCTTTAGTGCTATGAATGTACTAACAACAACATGGTTCGCGTTCAACAACTTTCTGAATTAGAAGAGGTGACATATATTTTTAGCATTTTCTACTCAGTGATTCCTAATTGCTGTGTTTTTTAATTGTCACACCCCGAAGCTACCCTAAGACGCGTACACGGACCTAGGATCACGAGTGACCCTAAGCTAACCCTGCTGCCATATCATAAGCATACTAAATAAACTGAAGTAAACAAATATTGTGCGGAAGCTAAATCATCAAGTAAACTAAAATGATGGGGAATATCAATAAACTATCTGAGTATTAAAAAAAACTGAGAGTTTAACAACAACGGAAAGGTCAAACTCAAATGCTAAAGCTGATTTTAATGATGTCTGAAAATAACCTCTAACTGACTAGAAGTGCTGGGACATGCCCCCAACTAAATCAAGCAAAAACTGAAACTAAAACTAAAAGCAAAGGAAACATGTATGTCGTCTTTAGGGAATGAGGACTTAACACTGATGCAGCTGAGCTGAAGATCGGGAACAGATCTATGCGTGAATTGGAAGCTGAGAAGCTGAACTTACATAACGAGATGATGTAGCGCAGAGTATACGTCAGTACTTCAAAGGTATTGAGCATGCAGGATAAAATAAAGTTAAACAATAATCATAACTGAACCAAAGCATATATCTAAGCAATGATAAGAGATAAGCATGATACTATACTGTGAATGCAATGACCAAGTTTATAACATGCTGAGACTGAAAGTTGGCTGTAACTAATAACTTGGTCAATGAAATAGAATCTAATTAGACTGTGGGAGCTACTAATAACCTACATAAAACCACATGATCTAAATGTGGAGTCCGCTGTATACGCCCCATCGAGAGGACCCAATATACCCTGCCAAAGGTATAAAGGCATGACTGGCGTGATCACTAAGTATAACGCCCAATAGAGAGGACATACCTACGGGGCATATAGTTTTGGGACTATGAGGGTGACTGACCCTAGTCCGCTCGGTATTAAGCTATTCCCAATTGATTATGCAATTAATAATTTATGACTGAATTTCTCTAATACTGGATAACTCAAAATGTTAACATGCAAACTGAGAATGCAACATTAATATACTGATAATGAAACATTCGAAAGCTGAGGCATGTATATGTATCTAAAATAACTAACCTAGCATCTGTAATTAATGAACTAAAAGAACTACATAGTTAGGGTTCTGAATTTATGAAAGAATCTACACAAAGCTATACTAAATTCATGACAATCTGATTTGGATCATTCTAACAGCTAAAACCCAACAACTTCTAACATTCAAGAAACCCTAGGTCTAGATAATATCAAAGGAATCAAGATTCTGACTGAATTTTAGGGAGCTAATAAGTGAAAGGAATCCAGTAGTGAAGTCCCACATACTTGGTAACGAAATTCATGGAGAAATCTTTTGATTTCGGGGCTGGAATTGTCGAAAACTCGTTTTGTTCTTGAACTAGGGCTTAGTCGACTTTCTCCTTTGTTTTACTCTAAGTTTGAAGATTTTTTGGTGAATAAATTATTAGGTTAGGTTCTAATTAGTTTATTAGGCTAAAACTGACCAAACCCACGTAGTTTAGGGGTCCAACACATAAGGAAAATACCAAATGACCATTGACTTAAAATCTGCTGAAGCCACCTACGGATTGATCGACAGTACGTTGACTGATCCACGATTCGTCCTATTAGTTCGTCGATCAACTTCAGAGGATAGGTTTGGGAGTCCCGAGGGTCTCAAACTACAGACTGATCGACAATCTGTGGACTGATCCATGATCCTTCCTGCTAGTCCGTCGATCGACTTTAAAGGATGTGTTTTGGGGGTACTAAGGGTCTCGGCCTACAGACTGATCGACGATCCATTGACTGATCCATGATCCGTCTTGTCAATCCATCGATCGACTTTAGAGGATGGCTTCTGGGGAGGCCTTCAGGTGGACATCCATGAACCACTAGGATGGACCGTGGGTCACCCTACGGTCCGTTGGTTCGGTCTATTTTCGGATACGGTGTGTTACATTATCTCCCCCTTGGGAACATTCGTCCTCGAATAAAGTCTAAACTAATTTGATAGGGAGGGAAAGAGCTACAAACCCTACCATTATTTACTAGAGACTGATTTCTAATAGAACAAAGACCAAGGAAATGCAAATACGCTGAAAATGCAAGTACAAACTGAAGGAACATGATACTAAGACTGAATATGTGCATGAATGACTGAAATGATGAAGAGGAACGATTATATCAAGCTGGAATGGAATCTGAAGGAAAGAGATGAGGATTCTTGGCCTTTATGGCTACTTCTGCTTCCCAAGTAGCTCACTTTACTCTGATTCCTCCACGAAACCTTAATTGAAGCGACTTCTTTGTTTCTTAACCTTCAAACCTGACAATCAAGAATCTCAACTGGTACCTATTCATAAGTGAGACTATCCTTTACATCCACACTTTCCAAAGGTACAATAGATGCTAGATCACCCATACACTTTTTCAACAATGAAATGTGGAAAACCAGATGCATTGCTGCTAGTTCTGTTGGCAACACTAACTCATAAGACACTTTACCAACTCTTTTCAAGGTCTTGTAAGGGCCTACATATCTAGGACTGAGCTTCCCTTTCTTGCCAAATCTCATTACCCCTTTCATTGGTGACACTTTCAGGAAAACCCAATGATCAACTTGGAACTCTAATTCCCTTCTCCTTACATCTGCATAGGACTTCTGGCGACTCTGGGTTGTCTTAAGTCTATCTCTAATGAGTTGCACTTTCTCCATAGCTTCAAGAAGTGAATCTCTCCCTATCAAGGCTGCTTCACCTACTTCAAACCAACCAACTATTGATATACATCTACGCCCATACAATGCCTCATAAGGGGCCTTCTGAATGCTGGAATGATAACTATTATTATAGGCAAACTCTATAAGAAGAACGTGATCATCCCAACAACCCTTGAAATGGATCACACAAGCACTCAACATGTCCTCTAAGGTCTGAATGGTACGCTTTGCCTGACCATCCGTCTATGGATGAAATGTTGTGCTAAGGTTAACCTGATTACCAAGACCTTTATGAAATGACTTCCAAAAATGAGAGGTAAATTGAGGACCTCTATATGACATGATAGACAAAGGAATTCCATGAAACCTGACTAGATGATAGACAAAGGAATTCCATGAAACCTGACTAGATGATAGACAAAGGAATTCCATACAACCTGACTAGATGATAGACAAAGGAATTCCATACAACCTGACTATCTCGTTAATCTAAACCTTGGAAGAGTCCTTCGCCGAATTCGTAGTCTTAACAGCCAAAAAGCGCGTAGACTTAGTAACTCTATCAACTATCACCACAATGGAGTCATACTGTCTACGAGTACGAGGTAAACCTGTAATGAAGTCTATGTTGATCACTTCCCACTTCCAAGTAGAAATGTTGATCTCTTGAGTTATACCTCCTAGTTTCTGATGTTCTACTTTCACTTTATGGAAATGAAGGCACTTAGCCACAAAATCCGCTATATCCCTTTTCATACAATCCACCAAAACACATCCCGCATATCACGGTACATCTTAGTGGCGCTTGGATGAATAGAATATATATAATTATGGGCTTCTGCAAGAATCTATTGTCTAAACTCACCCACCTTAGGACCACATAATTGACCCTGGTAGCGAAGCACACCATCTCCATTTTGGGAGAAAACTTCAACTCTCTGCTGATGGACTGCACCCTTTAGGTAAAGCAATATCGGATCACTGTCTTGCTTTTACTTAACCTCTGCTACCAATGAAGATTCTGACTCATTCTGAAGTGTTACACCACCATTTGATATGCTCATAAGACCAACTCCTAAGCGAGTAAGTCTGTGAACATCCTTTTCTAGTTCCTTTCTTCCTTCCTCAACATATGCTACACTACCCATAGATAGTCCACTAAGAGCATCTACTCCTACATTGTCCTTACCAGGATGGTAATGCACACTCATATCGCAATCCTTGAGGAACACAAGTCATCTCCTCTATTGAATATTCAACTCTTTCTGGGTGAACACATACTGAAGACTCTTATGGTCTGTGAACACATCTACGTGAACACCATACAAGGAATATCTCCAAATCATGAGTTGGATAGTTCTTCTCATGCACCTTAAGTTGTAGTCAACCTAGTATATTTAACACACAACCTAGGTCAACTCTGGATGCATCACAATAGATGACACAACCGTTTGAACCCTCTGGTAGAATTAAAACGGGAGTTGTAGTCAATCTAGTTTTCAGTTCTGTGAAGCTCTTCTCATAATCATATGACAACTGGAACTTAAACTTTTTCTGAGTCAACTTAGTCAATGGAGAAGCTATGGATGAAAGTCCTTCCATGAACCTTCTGTAATAAACTGCCAAACCCAAGAAACTTCTGATATCTGTAGGAGAGGTAGGTTCGGGCCATTGCTTCACTGCCTCTATTTTCTGAGAATCCACTCGGATCCATTCGCTAGACACAATATGACCAAGGAAACCAACTAATTGCAACCAAAACTCACATTTTCTAAACTTAGCGAATAACTGGCAATCTTTGAGGGTTTGTAGGACAACCCTCAAATGAGTCGCATGTTCTTTCTCATTCCTAGAGTAAATGAGGATATCATCAACAAAGGTGATAATGAACAAGTCCAAATACTACTTGAAAACCCTGCTCATCAAATCCATGAAAGCTTTAGAAGCATTGGTTATTCCAAATGACATAACTACAAATTCATAATGACCATACCAAGTTCTAAAGGTTGTTTTCGGAATGTCACTATCTCTGACTCTGAGTTCATGATAAACGAATTTGAGGTCTATCTTCGAGAATTGACTAGCACCTTGAAGTTGGTCAAACAAGTCATGAACCCTAGAGATAGGGTACTTATTCTTGGAAGTGAATTTGTTCAACTGTCGATAATTAATGCACATCCCGAGAGAACCATATTTCTTTTTCACAAACAACACTGGTGCACCCCATGGGGAAATATTGGGTCTAATGAAGCCCTTATCTAGAAGGTCCTTTAACTGCACTCTCAATTCCTTAAGCTCAGCTGGAGCCATTCTGTAAGGAGGAATAGAAATAGGTTGGGTGTTTGGAAGGAGATCAATTACAAAGTCGTTTTCCCTTTCAAGAGGAATTCCGGGAAGATCTTCTAGAAACACTTTTGGAATCTCATTAACTACTGGAACTGACTCAAGAGTTGGGGTTTCGGTGTTTGAATCCTCAACCGAAACTAGATGATATACAACCCTTAGAAATCATCTTTCTGGTCTTAAGGTAAGAAATGAATTAACCCATAGGCACTGAACTACTACTCTATCATTCTAAGACTGATTCGCTTGGAAATTCAAAACGAATGATCCTAGTTCTACAATTGACTGAGGCATAACAGGAATGTAACCAATTCATGCCTAGAATGACATCAGTCTACCATTTCAAACTGTACAAGATCTGTTGAGGTGACTTTCTGAGAGACTGTGACAAGGCAATTTCTGTATACCCATCTAGATATAACTGGGTCACCAACTGGAGTAGAAATTGAAAAGGGTTTTGAGAGAGTTTCTGGACTTACACCGAAACCTACTGCTGTATAAGGAGTTACAAAAGACAAAGTAGCCCCTGTTGTCTTTCCACTGAGTGAACCATATGTGAGCCACATCTTTAAGCTGGTAGGATGACAATTCCACCTTATCACTACCAGTCACTTGCTTCACTCCAAAGATTTTATTAACCTCATCAATGAAGCATAACGACGAATTAGAACGAGGAAATTGGATAATACCTCAGGCACGATAAGAGTAACAAAGAGAGTGAAGTTTTCCTAAAACACTTCATAAAGATATCTGGCAGGCAATCTCAAACATCACATCCTCAAGGTCGGCAAGATCATCAACTACGGCAGCATCTTGCTCCCCAAGCTGCTCCTCATCAGACTCCGCCACTGATGTATTAGCTGCCACATCCTCCAAAGGTATGTCTCCGGTGGTAGGCAGAGTAGTCTCAGAAGTAGTTGGAGCATCCATATCATCTGTTGCCTACAATAGTGAAGTGAAGGCAGTGGAATTAAAGTAGTCCACATACTTCCTAAAATCTGCAACCTCGGCTTTCAAAGTCATCACCTCTGAAGTCACCCCCTATCTAGTCTCACAAGTCTCAACTATCGCTATGAGATTGTCAATCGATGCTCATAGGGGTGTCAGTGCAGCTAGGCTAGCACTCTCGATCATCCATGGTACTGTAGCCTCCAATCGAGTGGCCCTCACATCTGTAGGATGGGCTAAGTGCCCCATCATGGCCTGAGTAATCCTGGCAGGCTGGAAACTGGCAGAAGCACTAGGAGCCTGGGAGGAAGAAGTGGAAGCAGGAGTACCCAAAGGCCTGGAGGCTGGAGTAGGCAAATGTGCCTCTACAAGAATAGTCTCAACATCAATCCCTGGGGATGCGTCCACTGGAGCTGCTCTTATCTTATTTGCCTCCTCCCGTGCGTACTCGGCCACTATACGCCGTAGGTTTGTAGAGGATGTCGGAGTGACCTCAATATATCTCATCACGAGGAACTCCAGCACGCCAACACAACTCTGTAATCAATAGCAAGAATGGAAGGGACGTTTGGCTCTGCTTGGCCCTTATTGCCATCTCCTACTCTATGATAAATCCCATGTTAATGCTCTTCCTGGATATGATTGACCCAAGGAAGGCCGCTTTGGGATGGCGGAGGATGGACTCGTTCTAGGAAGGCATGTTGGAGCTCCTGATGAATCTGAACCAGTACCGTGTAGCTACATTCAAGTCTTTCTTCTCGATCTAGACTCCTACCTCAATCCACCTCGGGGTGGTGTCAGAGATGAGGGGTGCAAGCCAACCCTTAAGATCATCTAAGGGAGTCGTAGTGGGAGCCTAATTTGGGTAATTAAAAACTTACCCTCTATCCAATATATCGTTGATATGATCGCGGTTACATCCCATAACTATCCCACGTACCATGATGGACTATATTGGCCTGAAAGTACTGGCCTTATTCTTGCCTTTGGGGACCAGATCACCGTAAGCTGAGTAAAATTACCTAACCCATGTAGGGATGTATGGGCCTCGGTGCCTGGTAAATTGCTCGAAGCGATGGTACTGGAGTGTCTCCCTCTCCCTGGAATATATGCCCTCTAGGCCCTCCGTGGACAATAACTTCTCTTCTAGAATCGTCCTCAATCCCTTGGCTTTTAATCTGTTGAGGTGCCGAGGAGGAGGAACCTGTACTTGTGGCATTGGGGACACAGTCGGTGCGGGAGCTAGCACTGTATCAGCTGTAAGAGGGGTGGCTGCTGGAGGTCTCGATGAGTTTGAGAGAGACCTAGCATGGATCTCCACTCGCATGGACTATAGAGCTGGTCATCATCGTGCTTGTAGAATGCAACTTGGGAGTCAAAAGATTCTCCCCTCACTACCAGAGTTGTTCTCCAAATCCTCAGATGCGGCCTTCTTGCCTTTGCCTGTGCCTCCCTTGGGAGGTGCCGTCTTTCCCTTTTTACGGGGATTGGTTGCGACTTCATTTATCACTATGCCCCATGCTCTTTTACAGGGCGTCATGTCTAGGTTCGTTCTAGCAATATCTGCAAAAACATCATAGAAAGTTAGAAATATTTCAACAAAAATCACAGAAATTATAATGCAGACAGACTCGCCGAACAGATCAACAAGATGTCGAATTATTTTGGTGAGCCAGATCGGGCTCGCCAAAAGGATTGGCTAAAAAATTCCCAGAAAAATAGGCATGTCGGCGATGGGAGGGGACTTTTGACGAATCACCGATAGTATTCGGTGAGCAAAGACGAACTTGCCAAAAGTTACAGTGCATTTAAGGGGTTAGGGGCGCAGAGAGGATGATCAAATAAGACTTTCAGTGAGTCGCCGAGTACACTCAGCGAACTCAGGCTTCTCGCCAAAAGTTACAGAACCAAAACTAAACAATATCATGAAATTAAAGGCGATCAAGAGGGATTCGGTGAAACGCCGAGTGGTTCAGCGAGCCCGACCCAGCTCACCTTCCCAACCACACTGCTTCAACAACAACTTCTTAGCGACCTACTGCCCTACCACCAAGACCAGAAAGAGCACCAGATGATTGAACACTATCCCAATCTCTAGAAAGAGTACCAGCGCTGACTCTTGCACCGCTGGAGCAGCCGATTCGCGGTGCCAATTCCTCCATTCACAGAATGCCCTTATCAATCAAACTTTCTCTCTCTTACCAGAACTACCCTCTGCATCCCCATCTTCAGCAGCTCCTCAATCTTTCATTTCGAAAATCAAACTTGGATGTCACGGGACTGTCCAACGTGCCTACTTTCAACCCCGACTTCCTAAATCAACCCCGCAACCACCGAAAACAAAATCAAACTATACACTAACACAATTAGACTTAGGCCCATAAGACCCATGCCCCCGGGGTAGTCAGACTTCTTCTAGTTTTGCAAAAATTGTCACGCCTCAAATCCCATTAAGACGGACAGGCACCCAATGCCCTAAAGGCCCAGGAGAACCAACATATTACCTATTCTTACTATGCATATAACTATGACAATCTTGTGACAAGTTCACATAGGATGCAGCGATATGAACCAACATAAGTAGACCCAAACTGATATACAAGACTTGGTCGTTGAGACCAAAACTTGTTAAGACGCAACTGAACCATATACATAAGTCTACAAACCCTATAAAAGATAGAAAACCTTAGATTAGGTCGGAATAGACCCCGCCTTACTCTTAACTACGATACAATACCAAAATGAATCTACCAAGGACTCAGTAAAGCTCTGAATTAACCTAGAGCTCACCGAAAGTAGTCGAGTATAGTGTGCTCCTATTGAGGAGGTTTACTATATGGAGTATATGTGCCTGCAGCATGAAATTCAGCATCCCCCGCGAGGGACGTCTGTACGAAAAAATGTACTGAATATGTAATGCCGTAACATATATAAAATAAGAGTTCGAATGAAACCAAGTATTAATATAAGTGTGTATAAATCAAAACAGAAGACCACATTTGTTAACTCTGGTGGGATCATGTATGTTACATTCTTGTATTTACCTTTTTTGTGTTATGATCTTTATAGGGCATGTAATATGAATGACTAGCTGATCAGTGGTAGAAGAGGATGACGCATGCTAGATATTTTAACCCCTGGGATGTTGTCCTCATAATTAGACAAGTTGGGATCTGCCCATGCTAGGCTTTCCCCTCTAAGCTGCCACCCTTCTTTACTAATTAGGATCGGCCTATGCTAGGTTTTTGCCCCTAAGTTGTCATCCTTCTATACAAATTGGGATCGACCTATGGTAGGTATTTTCCCCTGGGCTGCCGCCCTTCTATACCAATTGGGATCGACCCATGCTAGGTATTTTCCCGTGGGCTGCCACCCATAACTATACATATTGCTTCACATAGATTCTTTAATCTTTAGGATTGTTATTTTGGTGGTCATAATCATTTTTTATATTTGAAACTACGGACCAGTAGTAGAAGACATGAAAATAATACTTCAAGGTAGTAACATAGACATAAGGAGCTATGTAACATCAATGCACTACTTGTGAGCTTAAATGACACAATTGACTTCAACTGACTAAGAGGAGGATTCACCAAACTTGCTTTTACAAATACCATTTCTACACCAGCACATAGGAGGATAATTACACAAGTATAGAGTAGTGAACATATAATGAAGTAATTCTACACACTAAGAAGAGGGGGAAATATTGTTAGTTATTTGGAGATCGTGCGCTGCCACTATGTTTCCTTTACTACAAATATAACTTAAGAAATTCACTTATTGATATTAATCGCAGGAATCAGATTTCATGCCGAATAATATTGAATCGAATAGCTTTACATACCTTATCCTCTGACCAATACACCTATCATGATTTAGTCTCCCCTTTTAAGTTTTAATCTACAATATAAGTCATAATAAACTAAAATTAGCAGTTATCACACCGTGAGCCTCGTAAATCAGTACCTAACTTTAACAGATAATGAGTCCATACAACTCTTAAAATAATGTGTATTACCACACCCTCCTTTTCTGCCCAATACATACAATATATATCCTTTTCCAAGATTACCCAAGCTGTACCAACAACAATACACATAAAATAGCCTCAAATATTCCTTATCATACAACCAATTATTGAACTCATGACCCCCTTGAGTTCTTTATGACAGCACACCCATAATTCCTCACTCCAACTCATAACATAAGGAGGAAGAAAATGGAGCAGTCACCTTACCTCAATTTCTGCCACTTCTCCTTATAACTTGAATTCCTCTAGAACTTCAACTTCCCTGCACACTTAAACCAAAGAAGAAGAGAAAAGTATCTTAATAATTAAGGAAAGTGAGTAGTAGCTTGTGGGAACTTCTGCCTTGTACTTATAATTAAGCATGAATAACATGTTTTCCAGTCTTCCGTGGGAGAATTAAGCTAAATCCATAAGTGCTTCTCTTACCTTAGTTTGATGATATGAGGGTTTCTTGAAGAACCCTAGAAGGAAATTTTTAGGCTGCTCTTGAGAGAAAAGAGAGAGATAGCTGAAGTAAATTGTGAATTTTGTGTGTTAAAAATGAGTGAAAAGATTAGCTCATATTGGATTAATATGAGCCTTCTTGACCATAAAAAAATAATCCTCTAGAACCTCCCTTTTTTTTTTCCAGTTTCAGCCACTAATTGGTCAAGTAGGTGATGCACCTGCTTATGTACATCAAGCATCTCAAAAGGTCAAACTAGGTGATGAGCCTAATTGCATTCACTTGGGCTTAAATATATTAGGCCTTGGTAGATTTGGTTGTTGGGCTTTAATTTCATTTTCCTTTTATTTAACTTAGTTTGGGCCTTAAGGGAGTCCATTAGCATAGGCCCAAATATGATCCATAAAGCTTAGCATTTTTAACTATATCCATATACCTCAAGTAGGTGATGAACCTACTTGGTCCTTAGACTGGTCAATAAGGCAAAGTAGGTGACTCACCTACTTGTCACCTACTAGCTTAGTTAAGTTAAGCAAGGAACTCACTTATTTTATTCCATTTTCTAAATATTAATCACTTTTGCTTTAACTTAGCACTTAACTTTCAACTCTAAGCTCAAGTCTCGAATTTAAATATTCCCATTAGAGTTAACTTGCAGTACACATGTTGAAACGTGCAAGGCACCACATCACCTTCTGAGCTAGTTTAAGCCAACGCTAATCATATAAGAAACATGGCCACTCACCTATACTATAAGGCTATGGCAAATATCACAAAAATAGAACAAGCATATGCATAATACTGACAGTTACAAAAATTGGCCATTTCACGACTTACACCCTTAGAAATGACGTCAAACGCTCCATCATCGGGAAAAATGTGTCATTTAGCACATGTATGGGCAACTCATACTTCACCCGACTAGACCCAACAACAATTTTGCACAACCCAACAATTTAGATCAATTTTTGAAGCACGAAATTTGGAAAATTAACAATTCGGTATTTCAGGCATGATATTCAAATTAAATTCGACAAACAAGCACAGAAACATAGATTCAGAGAGGCCCATCACACATCATTAATAAAAAAATGATTGCAAATGAGTATAATTGCTAAATACGAGTTTGGGATTCGGAAAACCAACCTTTAATATCTAATAAATACTTTGAAAAGCAAGGCAGCAAAGAGTTCTAATTGCAAACACAAGATTGATGACTAGGCAGTGGAAACTAATGTGAAAATATAGAAAAATATAGTGCAGGTGTGAACTTGGGAAATTTAAAAGTCAGGGAATATGAAAGAGTTTAAAATTTTAAACCTTTGGCCTTTAAAACCATCCAGTTCTCGTCCTTTCGACGACATTAATTTTGGTCACCAAACTACTCGGCGACACGCCAAGTGGTTACTGACCTCGCCAAGTTTTACAGGACCTCCAGTTAATGTGGGGGTCCAAACGATGGGCAAAGTCGCGATTGCCAACCTATTCGGTGATTCGTCAACTTGTCCATGGGTTCGCTGAGTTTTACAGACTCCAACTTACTAATTTCTTGAGTCCAATGGCGGTCTAAGTCAGGCTCGCCAACTGGACATGTTGCTCGCCAATCTGCACTTTTCAAACACATTCCACTTTTTCACCTGCACAATCAACACACGATTATTCCAAAAACAAAAATAAAGCAATAAAAACATCGGTTGCCTCCCATGAAGCACCTTAGTTAATGTCGTGGCATGACATAATTCCTCACTCAAACATCATTCTTGGGGTTGGCCATAGTGTCACTCGGCAAACCCCCCCCTCCATTGTTGTCACGGGTTTAAATGAGACGAAATCTGACCTATTTGGGTCATCAACTGCTTGATAGAGACGGAATGAGAGGTAACAGTCTGGCTAAGGGTCGATACATCTTCCTTTATCTATTTCAAAATTTTGTCGAACCTCTCAACCCTCTTGAGAATACGCGAGAGCATATGCTCAGACCGACCACCCTCATAATCTTTGGGCTTTTGATGCTCGTGGGTAGGAATATACCTATCCTTCTCCTTATCTATTTCCTTCCAAGTGGGGTTATGATCCTTCCACTCTCCATCACGATCTCTCCAACCTTCATCCTTGTTCCAACCTTGGTGACCACCCTGTCTCGGGTAGTTTGCACGATAACCACCTTCTTGGTTGGCTAGGAAGTTCACTTTCTCATTATATAACGCTTTAAATTTGGCCTCTTCGGGATTTACACACATAACACCCACAACATTGACATTTCTAGCACCAGCTCCCATGACATTTTTGGACAAAATGTCAAGTTGGGTCATGATCTTTGTTATGTTTTGGTCCCTCTCTTGGTCTTTCTCAAGCTGCTCCTTGTTCAATTTTAAAGTGAGAGGGGAGACGTGATCTTCGCGGGTGTACCAAGCCCGATTAATTTTGGTCATACCATCCAAAAGTGGTGCTGCTATAATGTAAGGTTGTTGCACCAAACCTCCTGGAGAAATTTGATCAGCAATGCCCTTGTTTACTGAATCAAGGCTTCGGTAAAAATATTGCAGAAAAATGTTGTCGGGCAAACTATGAAATAGGCATTGCAGCACCAACTTCTTAAATCTTAGCCAAGTCTCATGAATTTGCTCACCCTCCAAACTCTTGAAGCTTTGGATGTTGTCCCAAAGTGTGATAATCTTCGAAGGAGGGAAAAATCCCACTTGAAAGTGACAAGCTCTTCCCACGAAGTGATGGATTCTCTTGGCAATTCAGCCAACCACTTACATGCTTCTTCGATTAGAGAAACTGGGAACAACCTCAACCGGAGCGACTCTTGGGATATGTTCTTGAAGGAGAACGACCCGCAAACATCAACAAAGTTTCTTATATGTTCATAGGGATCCTCATGAGCCAACCCACCAAACAACCCTTTCGATTGCAAGAGCTGCAACATGGTGCATGTAATGTGGAACATAACGTTCCCTTCAGCCGGAGGCAAGCGAATAGAACCAATTCCACCTATTAGATGAGGGTCCTTAACATTTGGTTCATTGACATTATTGAGGTTGCCGATATCATCTTGGTGGCCCACTTGGCTACCATTGCTTCCGTTGACACTAATTTCCTCTGTTTAAAACAGCAACACACAAACCAAAACTAAAAATAAGTAGATTCAAGTATGACTAACAAAACCAAAATTCAATTTCCACAAAAGACTCTTAACCAATGCCACTCCCCAGCGGCGGCGCCATTTTGATTAATAATGTTTCAAAGATACTTCATCCAATTCTAAGCGTCAACGGTCGTTAATCAGTATATAACCCAACTAAGTGAGTGGAGGTCGAATCCCACAGGGAGTGGTACGTGTTTAAGATTCAATAGTACAGTCTGAACATGGTCAAATCAGTCCTAGGAATAGAAGTTTTCGAATAAAAACATTAACCTAATCAGGGGATGACACGAATGTCAAATGGGGGGTTTTGGTTTGAAATTATCTACTACAACAGAACCAAACAATACAAAATAACAATAATGAGACGGGTTCTTGGGATGTGATTTGATTATAGGCTAATGTAGACAAATGGGTAATTGCAGCTATTACAAAATAGCTAAATATTTGTGAGTAAGCTAAACTATAGAGGAGGTAAAATTTCTCTCAAACAATATACATCGAATCAACTCGATTTCTCTCGAACATAGACAAACATGGAAAATAAGACCAGCCTGCACCTTAGTCCATTCACTCTCTCGTGCTGAATGTGTGGAAAAGGGTTTAGGATTCACCTTCTCGAGCTGAACCCATGACAACCCAATACCCACAGACCATCAATCGATAATCTTAGTTTTAAAACCTCTCTCTCAAGCAAGCTAAAAACACAAGGGTAGAACTGCATTTGCAACTACAATTCTTAAATTAAACCACAATTATTGATTGAACTCACTTCTAAACCACATTTAAACTAACAATTAACAATATACATAAGCTAAATCAGCCCATAATCACATAATGACACCCCAAGAATTGGGGTTTTAGCAAGACATCATAAAAAGATAAAAATCGTTACCAAATTGAGTATCCATCAACTGGGTAAGATTGATTTCCTCTTTACAAAGGTCCAAATCAAAGAATCTCAAAGACCCACTTCCAATTTCTCAAAAAAGAAAAAAACTTCAATTCTTCAAAGCTAAAGGAAAACTACAGAAAACTTGTCTCCATGCTTAAAACTAAGAAAAATATCTGATATTCGATACTCCAATTGTAAAAAGATATTTAACAAACATGTTCAAAAATGTATTTATAGTTGCCAAAAATGTGCTGCGAAAAGTTCCTCAGCGAAGTAAGTCGGGCTCGCCGGTCCACTTGGCGATCCGCCCTTTGGTCAATTTCATCGCCCTTCTGTCTTGGCCTTCAGCATCAAGGTCTGTAACTTTGGGTGATCCAACACTGCATCGCGGAACCACTTGGTGATCCGCCGATTGCTTCTTTCTCTCGCCAACTTGGTTCTTTTCTTCAGGACTTGGCACACTGGAACTTTAGGCGGTCAGGAAGCCATTTGACAACTCTCCAAGTGGCTTGGCGATCACCAGACTTGCTTTTCTTCATTCTTTCAGCTTTATTCATTCCTTTTTGCAAATTAGTGTCCTTGCTTTGTTCCTAAATCCTTATACTTGGAAATCAAGGGTTTTACATCAGTTATTGGCACAAAATAATCATTTGAGGACACTAAATCATTGTAAATAAAGCCCCAAATGACTCCAAATCTCGGACTCATTAGTAGGTCAAGTAGGTTGGTGGGGAATATATCTATAAAATATCATACAACAGGCGCAGACTCAACTGAAGAGACCTCCCAACTCACATCCTGCAAATATGCCAAATAGGGTAGAATAAAATAGATGACTTTAATTGGTGTGCTACTAATGGAGCCTTGCCACAACACTAGAGGAATACTAGGCATGACTAAGGTAACAGTTTTTGAGAAATAATATAAAACTGCACGATATGGGTATAACCATTCCATGCCCAGAATCACATCAAAATGAACCATATCTAATAACATAAGGTCATCCCGGCTGTCACACCCCTAGATAGTAACTAAGCATGATCAAAACACCTGATCCACTACTAAAGACTCACCCACGGGGGTCGACACATGCAATGTCGTTGCCATAGGCTTAGAACTCATACCAATACAAGAAGAATTATACACAAACATATAAATATAAGTAGAACCAGGGTCAAATAAAGTAGAGGTAGGTTGATGGCATAATAGAATCGTACCATTGATCACATCGTCAGATGCCTCAACTTCCGCCCACGCTGGAGCCTCATAGAAATGGCCATGTCCGCCTCTAACCTGGACATCAGTCCTACCGCTTGAACTACCACCTCGGGGATCACCATAAGTACCTTGATAACCACCATGATGGTCCTGACTCTAACCTTGACCTCTAGCTAGCCATGCTGCTCGTAGAGCTGTCTATGGAGCAGGAGCAATCCACCTATGCATAGGAAAATCTCTGGACCAGTGACCCAACTCACCACAATCAAAGCAACTCGATGATGAACTACCCCCAGAAGAACGACCACCATGGCTTGAACCACAAGAGTGGGAGGCATTGCTCTGACTGGAGACAATCTCACTCTGATTCGGTCCACCTCTAAAGCCTGCATTGTGGCCTTTACAGGCCGTGTGGACTGGCCCTGCTGATACCACTGCATGGATCCTTCATAGGAGCCCCTTTCCCCGTAACGGGACCTGATGTAGCTACCCTCATATTTGGCTCTCTTGTCGCTGCCCCCTTGGGACTCACTACGGAGCTCCTTAATAGTGCGAACGTTATCAACAAAATTCATAAAAGAACAACCCGTGGAGACCATGGATTGAGTCGCAATCCAAAGTTAAAGCCTCAATCCATGACTAAAACACCAAACTCTCTCCTCCTCAATAGGTAGAATCATGGTGGCATGACGGGAGAGCTCATGAAACTTCACTTCATACTCTGACACCATCATGGAGACCTGTTCCAACTTGGAGAACTAATCCTAGAGGTAATCTCGGACACTACGAGGGATAAACCGGGCCAAGAAGACCTCAAAAACTCTATCTAGGTGACCAGAGGGAAACCAGTTGGCCTGGTCTGATAAATGTACGGAGCCACTGTCTAGCTATCCTATCCAACTGATATTTAATGTAGTCGGCCCCTCTCGACTCCACGACCCCCAAGTATAAATGCAATTTTTAGTTTTTCAAAAAATATTGCTTTGTTAATGGAATTTTTAGTTTATAAGGAAATATTTCTTTGTTAATTTATTTTGATAAAGTAAAGTGAAGTTAATATTGCTCTTGGTTAATAGCTGTTATGTTGGAGAGCAGCAACTAGTACCTCAAAATTAAGTAAAATATAGGTACCTTTTATAAAGAAAAAGTTAAAAAATTAACCTCCATATGCCTCGTGGTTATCATAGACTGTTGATAACTCATCAATGAATCTTTATACCTCCTCTTGAAGAGATGTTCCTATATTTATATTGATAGTAGAGTAGGTGGAGTCTATTTAGAACAAGTTACCTGTATAGTAAGTGGATGTTTTTAAGGTCACACTTTTTTTCCATTAGCCAACAAAAGAGAATCAACCACATTAAATGGCATGTTGAAGGCATTAAATTAAATAGGTTCTTCCTTTTTTAATAGCTCAAGATTTTCATGAGGTGGAACTTACTATTGAAGATGAAGGAAGCTGATGATTGGAACATGTCAAAGCAACAAGTCAAATGAAACTTACTGACGTGTTTACATCACATGTGTTTAGAAAACTATTGTAGATTTAGACTGTAACGACCCTAAAAATGAACTACTGAAACTAGAGCCTAACGTGTGTGCGTTTGAGTTGTCCTGAGCGTTGATGGTGTTTGATGTTGTTCCGAGCCATGGTTGAGGTATTTAGGGGTTAGACATCAAGGTATGACTCCCCAAGGACCACCCTAAGGGTCCTTGAGGAGGACCCTAAGGTTAATCTCCAAAGCCCCAAGGAAAAACCATGACTGGCCAAAAGTGGCCAAACCACGGCCATGACCTACGACTCGTGGGTCAAGCCACAGCCAGTAGTCTTGGTTCGTGGTTGGAGGCCCTCAAAGTTGACCCTCAATCCCAAACCACGGACCCCCATTGATGGGGCGTGGACCAGACTACGGTCTGTGGTCTAGTGGGAATGGTTTGAACCTGGTTGTTGTCCAAGGGACTCGGCCAAGTGGGGTTCTTTTAGTAATTTGTAAATTTATTATTTTAGGCATGTGGGTCATTATTTTAAGTGCATTAAAAAATTAAAAGCCTCATTTAGATTTCATCTCTCAAATCAAACCCTTCTCTCCTAAAAAGTTCTCTCTAGAAGTCCATTAAAGGTCAAGGTCAAGTTCAAGCTAGGGTTGAGGATTTCAAAGTGTTTCTTCTTCAATTTCGTGGGTTTATTCAAGTATAAGGTATTGTGATCCCTTATCTAGGGAAAGCTTCACCCTAGAGTCAATTTCAAAATAGTTTTCAAGTTTCCAAAGTTTATGAAAAACCCTAATTCTTACTCAAACTCATGGGTTCTTGTATCAAACGATTTAAATTTATAAGTAAAAGATGAAAAACTCTTTGAACCCATGATTTCTCTAAATTCCTAAATTTGGCTTATGAAGTAGGTTTTATGGTTATGATTGGATGATGATGGAATTATTCTTAGATTGAATTGCATTATTGATTTATATTGTCGATTATACCTAATTATATTTAATTGTTGGGGAATTCAGTAATGGTAATTATAGCTTTGGAGAATGGTAAGTCGACCTAACTTCATGTTATAGTAGAATTGTTATCCACTTGAGAGGTGGAGGTGGTTATATATTGAATGTATTGTGATCATGGCCATGAAGGCATTAGATGGTGAATTGAAGTATTATCATGTTATTGTATAAATGGATGGATAATGTGAAGATGTTTATGTGATCTAATTGTGGTCTTGTATAGATTGTAAATGTGTGGTGATTGATATTATACTCTCTCTCTTAATACTCATGAATGAAGATGATGGAATGTGAAGTGCCTTATCTTGTTGAATGTGATCTCTTGATTTGGTAGACTTAGGTGCCTCTTCTTGATAATGAAAAGCTTTGTTGAATATGAATAGATAGGCTATGTCATTCCTTTCATATATAAGTGATGAATGTGTATTGAATTGATAGGCTTTAAGCACTCTTTTCATAAATGATCTAATGTAATGAAGACTCTAGAATCGATAGGCTAGTGACATTCCTTTCATGAGTATAAGTGTAATGAGGGATCATGAATCGATAGGCTAGTTTCATTCCTTTCATGTAGACCATAGAGCTATCCTTGAATGTACCATGGATCTATAGGCTTATAGCATTCCTTCCTTGGTAAAGATGTATCATGGGTCGATAGGCTATGGCGTTCCTCCCTACTACACTAATGTAATGTGAATGAAATAATCTATAGGAATGTAGGATAAGCACCGAGTGGATATGGTTAGATGAAAACTCTCCCAATGTTAGGCTAGAGTTCCAATGAACATCTTCCTATCCCATAACTATGTGCCCGCATAGGATATTGGCCAGTGGATCCAATGTGCATCCAAGCTAATACTACCGGTCTTCCTTCAACAAGGAAACCACGTCATTTGGTGTAGGGGTAGAACACCGGTTCCATATCTAGCTTGCATGGTCTATGTTGGTTAATGCATATTCCCATCATGTGGGATGTGCACTCTAGTTACTTGATAGGTACTACAACGTATAGGTAGTAGTATTGGATTCTATCTACACATGGCACAAGTAGGCTTTGAAAGGGCTTGAGTGAGTTCCCTAAGTCTTAATGACTAATGTGTGAAGTCCTTTAAATGTTTGAATGTGTCCTAAATGAATCTAAAGAAGAATGTTGACTTAGTGTCTAAATGAAATGATGAATGAGTAGCTTATATTGATGAAGTGAGTTATCTAAAATGTTATGTTGAAATAGAAAGGTTCTTGTCTATTGTAGCCTTGAGGAATACCTAGGTGTGGTATGAAGAGGTAGTATGGGCTTCCACTTCATGTCTTACTTAGGTGCGTCTTGGGGTAAGTTTAGATGGAGGCCCTAAGGTGATGAAATGACTTACTTGACGAATATACTTATGTGTTGTATGTTGGTATTAGTTGAGCATGATTACTTGTAATGTGAAGCATGATGAATGGTAAGTTCACTTTTGGTGGTTTTAAGGTGGTACCTTATTGTGGGTGGTGGTATGGGACGCTATCCATACATTGCACAAGGTGTTGCCTAAGGATTACTTGAGGTGAAAGGCTAACGGTAAAGGAAATTGGTTATATGTGTTGAACATGTCTATATTTTGATAAAGGACTTGTATGTTGGTTGTGTTTATTATTATGCCTCTATTATCATGTTTATGAAGTTTTATCAAAAATGGCATACTAGCATGACTTTCAACTCAAATGTCCCTTTTCAAGCATGTTTTTGCATGGTAATCATACTTAGCACATCTAATGTGCTAACCCCATTCTTTTCCCTTTTTACCAAAGTGTAAGCTTTGGAGATCTTGGTGTTCTATGCTTGAAGGATAGGTCTCTAAGGTGCTTGAAGATGAAGACTTGGTGAGTGCTCATAGTTTCGAGGACAAATCCATGGCGTTTCCTTTTTATGTCTTTTAGTTTTGTTAAAGTTTTGTATGGGCTAAGTTCCACTATTGTATTCAAAGTATTAGATGGTTTGAGACATAGTGTATAAAGTCTAGAAAGTCTTCCCTTTGCTATTTAATGAAAATGCCTTCGATTGTAAAGAAAGTTTTTAATTCTTCTCTATTTTTTTTAGTATCTTATGCAATGAATGATCTATGAGGCTTGTATAAGACCTCTTTGAGATTGAGTACACCGGTTACGACTAGAGGGTGCTCCCGGGTCGTGACATAGACTCACACTAGGATTAGACTACTTATATCGATTAGGATTATATTACGACTAGGATTAGATTATGATTAGGATTATGGTACAACTAGGATTAGATTATTTATGATTTCATTATTATTATTATTATAGAAGTAACATGTATTATAATAGGACTCTAAGTATAGTTAACTTAGGACTCTACAGTTCTCTCCTTATATAAGGAGTATGTACTCAACAATTTTAATTATCAATACAATCCTTGATTTTTTATAATCCTAGGTGTGATATTTCTACATGGTATCATAGCATAAAAGCTCTTCTGCTCTAAGTATTGATAAAAAAGAAAAGAAAAATACCACACGTTGCAATTGCCCATTCTACCAACACTATGTCGACCTCCTCACTTAACTCATTGCCGCTTGCTCCATTAAACTTAAGCCAACAAACTAACTCAAATGGTGGACACAAATATCCAAATTGATTCACCTGAAAAAACTAACATATCTCATCACAGAGAATGAACCATATAAAAGTAATTGTTCCACTGGACAGACTACTAGGAAAGTTGTAGCTGTTGAGAAGGATGCAAAAGATAGTGGCACCATTGATGATTGGAAGGAGAAATATGTGTTGCTAAGTAGTTGGATCTTAGGCACCTTGACTGAAGAAAGCATGTACATAATTGTGGGTTGCTCAACTGCCAAGGAGATGGAATGCTTAGAAGAAGTTTATCTTCAAGCAACTAAAGATAAGTAGTTTCAGCTTAAACAACAACTACAAAGTGTTAGGCTAGAAACCAAAAATATTGATGAATACATCAAGGAATTCAAAGGCATATGTGATGGTCTTGTAGCCATTTACAAACCCGTGGATAAATATAGCAAAGCAATTAATTTTTCTAGAGGTTTAGATATCAAATACAAGACCTTCAGGACTGTCATGTTAGGTAAGACATCACATTCCACCCTTAATCAGTTTATTAATGCTCTCACGGGTTTTGATATAAGGGAAGATAAAGAAGAGGTGCCACAACAAAACCATAACATGGTATTCTCTGCCCAAAGAGGCTAGGGAAGAGGAAACAACAACATCAACTCTAAAGAAATAAGTTTCAAGCCTACTAGACAGGGAACATATTCTCAGAACAGTCAATATGGACCAGGTTCTCCAAATAATAAAAGTTTTCCTAGTGAAAATACAGAGAGGAACAATACTGAGTCATGTCAAATATGTGGTAGGAATTATTATACTGCTCTCCAGTATTTTTACTGGTGGGACTACTCGTATAAATTTGCAGATGAACTATCACAAGCAACGACTTGACATCACATTCATACCGAAGCATTGACAAAACAATTTTTTGTTGAATATTCGAAGCAAGTTAGGAGCAACCGTTCCTCTACTCTCTAGCTTTAGGGGACGTGTTGAAGATGAAGGAAGCTGATGATTGGAACATGTCAAAGGAACAGGTCCAATGAAACATGCAGACATGTTTACAACACAAGTGTTTACAAAACTACTGTAAATTTAATGTCACACTAGGATTAGACTACATATATCGATTAGGATTATATTACGAGTAGGATTAGATTACGATTAGAATTATAGTACAACTAGGATAAGAATATTTATAATTGCATCATCATTATTTTTATAGTAGTAATAGGTATTGTAGTAGGACTCTAAGTATAGTTAACTTATGACTCTACAATTCTCTCCCTATATAAGAAGTATGTACTCAGGAGTTTTAATCATCAATACAATCCTTTATTTCTCTAATCATAGACGTGAGATTTCTACACTTACTTCAACATTGATACACTAAATGCATTGTTTATCAAGTTAGTCTTTCCAATTTTTCAGCCCCAGAAATGTCTTTACACAACTGGGAGAGAAGTTGTTGAGAATGCACTTGATTATGCTAAATCCATCTCTGAACTTCCAGTTGTAGAGATAACCATGTAAGTGATTATTTTGTCTATTTAGATAACTATAAACATGTAAGTGATTATTTTGTCTATTTTAGATAACTACTTCAATGAGCTAATAGAGATTCATTAATGGGAAACCTCTCTTCAAAGCTTAGTGTTATTTTTTTGTTTTGCTTCTGTAGTGAAGAGATTGGCAGAAGTAAATTTAATTCCATGATTCGTCTGGCTGACCATGAGCGTAGAGATGGAGCCCTACATGATGATTTTGAGACAGCAAAGGCTCGTGAGTTATGTAAGCAGTGATTTACTCTCAGTTAGATGGCATTGTGATTTATATATTATCGTCACTATTGGACATTTAGAAAATTTCATTGATGAAATATTTTTATAGAAAATTTCATTGGATGACATTGTGATTTTTCTAACTATTGTGTCTATAAAAGACTTGCCAAGGAAGCTTGGGTTCTAGAGATTCGAGCAAAGAATATTGCTCTCGGGAAGAAAGTAAGAGACCCTACAGCTACAAAGGTAGCTAAGGGTTGGGAGGCATCATAATATCGGGTGACATGCAAGGTATGATCCATTTCTCTTTGTTCTTTTATATTCTGACTCTGGTCTAAATATGCAAGACAACGAAAGTACATTATTGAATTAAATCAATTTTTCAGGTTAGTGGAAGATTATTCTTCCCTAAAAGACTTTAATTACTGTACTTTGTTTCTAATATAGCATAATGGAAGAGGCATGCCTCATAATGATATCCTAAATATTTTTGGACGAGGTTTGATGTGCTTGCCATTTCCAGTTATTTTGCCAGTGGAAACTTTTGCATGTTCCTGCTTTTTGTTCTGGTCCAACCTCTTTCATTTTTTCTTGACCTTTAATTAGGAGGAACAAAAATGTTTTAGATATTTGATACATTCGTTTCAACATTCATCTCTAATTTTTTTTATTTATTATATCTTTTTGTTATATTTATCTTGTTTGTTTTTTAAAATTTTAATTATTATAAACATTAAATATGGATCCCTAAAAAAAGTAGTTTCAAAAAAACAATTTATAGAAAAAAGGTGCTCCTAGTAGGGGTGGGGGAGGAAGTAGTTCTCATTGCACCCTAGATTTAAAACTAATACCGATGATTATACTCATGTTGATGAAACTTTTTTGTTTCATGTCCCACTATTTTAGAATTTAATTATGAATATTAAGTAGACCATGAAACCTTAAATAGATGGTTTGCTAATTTTGAGGAAAAGTTGGAGGAAGAAGTAGAAATAGAAAATCAAGACTTAGATGACACCCCTACTTGTATGGCCACAAAATTACCTAACTAAAATGATCTCCCTCTATAACAAGTGTTCGGCTTTACTGAAAACTCTTTTGACATCTAGGAGAGAACAATCAGTGCGGTCATATACGTGTTAATTTCCCATAATAAGAAGTTGGGTATAAAAACCTAAGGTGACCTTGGGCCTTTAGTTTGTTGGTTTCCTGTAATGTGTGGCCTTCTGTAGGACTTCACAAAGGTTAGTATTGTGGAGGTTATTTATGCACCTTTATGTTGTTGATTATAGTCAATTTGTGGTGTTTTGTGTACCTTAATTTTGTTGGTTTTATTTCTTTTGTGGCATTGCTATGCAAATTTTATTATTCTTGAGGGGATTTGTTGTTTTTCGTGTGATTTAGTATCAGGGGAAATGTATTTAAGGGCCTAATATCTCTTGCAACATCTTTGTTGTGGCAGTAGCATGAAACTTGTGCAGAAACGAGTAGTGTCGAGTCATTATCGTTGTCCTAAAGCATTTGTGTAATCCCGTTTAAATGTGATTGGTAATGGTGTACACAAGTCAAAATGTTAAGAAAGTGACAACTATAACGAGTGTCATGTAATGTTTGAACTTCACTGTCATACATGAGTGGATATAATGTTGCATATACTAATAAATTCACATCTATTTTTTTGTATGATTGATCTACCAAAACTCCTTATAGACATTTTATCCATAACAGGAATCCTAGCAGAAATAATACACCGAGGGTGTTGTACATATGATAGTAAAAATGCAAAAAGTAAATTTATCGCATACTATAGGTGTCACGATCCGAGAGCACCCCTAGTCGTAACACGGCGTACTCGACCTCGAAGGGGTCTAATACAAGCCTCATAGCATTCATTCATCGCATAGGTAAAAGAATTCGTAAAGAATTAAAAGTTTTTATCCAAAAACCATACAATTCAAAACATAAGGAAAACATCTTTCAAATGATGCAATAGGATCAATATGGTCATGTATATTTCATGAATAATAATGTGTAAAGGTGCATATGAGAACTACACTTTCAATTAACACCATTGATGCATCATGATCATGTTTATGCATGAAGTGTGTGTCTGCAATTGTTCTTGCAATGACACAATCAACACCATTATAATCATCCTAGACCATTCATACAATATCAAGTGTAGGGGTAAGGGAAGAATAGCCTTTTCAATAATACCAAAATATACTCATAGTCAAAAGACTTTCAACTTCTAAGTAAATCATGAGTTCACACACAATCTTGCCAATATGCACAAACCTTCACAATATGCCCTTCAAGGGCTATGGACCGACTCATCTCAAACATATAGAAATAGCGAAATAGATAAGGGAATACCATGATCCATCAACTCATCAATACATTAATCACATCATGATTGGCACTTTATAATTCAAGTATTCATTAATATGCACATAATATCATGATCAAGTCAATTCATGTTTAGAAGCATTACCCTACACCAATTCAAGTCTAGGTGATCTAGTCTAAGGCATTACCTTGAGAAATTCATCATTCTTGGAGGCTCACATTTAAACCCTCAATTTACCTCTTTCATGACATAACCCTATAATCATAGGTTAATGAAGAATACAGGTAGAATTATACTAACATCAAGTAACTACATCATAATTAAACACCTCCACCTTTCAAGTGGATCAACTTCTCTAACACAAGTTTATTATAACAAGTACTTAGGTCAAACTTACCCCTTTCAAGGCTATGATCACAAATCCTCAATTCACCATCAATTCACCA
>JAJOOR010006750.1:0-61772 GCA_036250505.1 Solanum acaule | reverse complement strand
ATAACTGAAAAACTCTCACAACCTTCTTTGTTTTAAGAAGAAGAATAGAAAACTTACAAAATTCGTAGTTTAAAAGTGTGAGAAACCCCCCCCCCCCTTCCATTTATAGAAAGCAAAGGATAGTATGAAAATATGTTTATCGTGTCTTTTTAGATAAGTCACAACCTTCAGAAAAATCACAACTTTTCAGAAATGTCATAACTCATCGAAAGGTCACAACTCTATAAAAAGTTACAACCCTTTGGAAAAGTAACTACCTATCAATCTGAAAAGGTGTATTCTTTTAATATAATATAGCATAAATAAATATAATATTAAATATAGAATATATACTAAATTGAGTATTTTAAATTGGTGTATTATAGTAATTTAATATTCAAGTTAGGGAGTTCATGCTTTTAAGGTAGTATATATATATATATATATATTAGTAGCATAATTTAATTTCAATATATGAACAACATAACATTTGGTAAAAAAAATATTTTATTTCTTTAAGTTTCTACCTTAACTTTATAGAATTGTAGTCTTCTTCTTTTTTTGCCGCTTACATATTTTATAGTTGTGGTCTAATGAAAGTATCGAATATCTTATATAAGTTCTATCGTGATATAAAATATTAAAAAATTTCAATGATAAAAATTAATTGATGAGTAAAATCTAAAGTATTATTTATAGAATCTTTAATTTGATTTAAGATTATTTTATGATCAATCACTATTTTCTTATCTATTTTTATATAGCTAGCAATGAGTGTATCTTGTGACATAACATTTTATCAAATTTAAATGAACATAAAATAACAGGAAATTCATACTTAAATAATTTTATATTAATCAATATAAATATAAAAAATAAAAAATAAATGGAGCAATACATAGCCAATGAATAAGGAAGACGAAAATATATGTTCATACTATATTCACTATACTGTTCCATTTGATTGATATATCTTGCCACCAACACTTTACTTTCTCCGTTCATTTTTCTTACATATCTATTAAAAAATAATTATTATCATGACTATTATCATATTATAAGTAAAAGTAAAAAACTATTTTTGAAATAGTGGATTATACATCAAAATGAATAATTCAATGGATAACGTTGATGCCCGTTGTTTTAGAAAAATTAGAAAGAAACATGTTCGTTTGAGCGTAAAAGAATAAAAAATGAAAAAACAAATAAGAAATATCTTACCCAAATAATGTGACTTTTTTCATATTTGTTTATTATTATAGTTTTTCCCACAACTTTTTGTCATTGTTAACTCATGAAAATCAAAAGAAAAAATACGAGTGTGAATTGATGAATGATTTTCTACAATTTCTTCACCAACTCTATCATATGTGGTACCTCAAATTTCATTGAATTTTGAACTTAATCAACTATTGCAAATAACCCTTGAGATTTTTTTAAGAAGAAGAAGAGTAGAAAATATAAAAAAATCGTAGTATAAAAGTGAGAGAAAATCCTTCTATTTATAGTTAACAAATAGTAGAATCGATAGGTGCTAATTGTGCCTGATAAGAAAAGTTACAACCTTTCTAAAAAGTCATTGCTCATCGGAAAAGTCACAACCCTTTGGAAAAGTCATAACTAATCGAAAAAGACACAACCATTTAGAAAAGTCACAACCCTTTGAAAAATCACAACCCACCGGAAAAGTCACAACTCTTCGAAAATGTCACAACCCGTCAATAAAGTTACAACTCTTTTAAAAAATCACAACCCTTTAATGTGAAAAGGTATCTACTTTTAATATAACTAAATTAATAAATATAACAAATTGAGTATTTTTAATTGGGGTATTATAGTAATTCAACATTCAAGTTTGAGAATTCATGCTTTTAAGGTAGTATTTTGAGATTTCATGCTTTTAAGGTAGTATAGAAGATAAATATAATAAATTGAGTATTTTTAATTGGGGGTATTTTAGTAATTCAACATTCAAGTTTGGCAGTTCATGCTTTTAAGGTAGTATAGAAGATATGTGTATATATATATATATACATATATATGAAACATCTCGCTAATTGAAAGAATTAGAAAGAGTTAGAATTGGGAATAGTCCCTTTAGGAAAGAATGAAAAAATCAGGAAAATTGTAGTTATGTTAAGTTTGGGTTTTTTGGCAACTTCAAACAACCATAACTCCTAGCTCAAGATGTGTTAGGTGTGTTTCCAGATATCGTAGGAAAGATCTTAGAATAATCTTTCCAACGCCGCTGAGTTTGCACGATTTCGAGTTTGTATGAGTGAGATATGCCCATTTGAAGTTGGGTTGTTCAAATAAGGAAAGTCTAAACCGAATTTTTGAAGGGTATTTTGGTTTTTACCATACCCAATTAAATTAATTCATTTTTGGTAATTACTTACGGGTCTAAACTGAACTTGGTCAGTTTACGCTTTTGAAAAATTGAGTTAGGGTTTTAGAGAAGAGAAAAGAAGAGGAGAAAGGAGGAGAAGAAGCAAGAATCATCAATTCTCGAAGCTAAGATTGTTGATTTCGTCAAGGGGTGATCCCTACGAGGTATGTGAGGCTTTCCTCACGTTGGGTTTGTTCACCCACATGCCAAACATGTTTATTTTAGCGTGAATTCATCCTAAAAGAGTTTGGAAATTTGATGTTCTTGATATGTATTCTTGAATTTGATGTCGTTCTTGAATTGGGCTGAGATTGAGAAGTTTCTGAGATCATTATAGGACAGTTCTGGCAGTGTGGGCAAGACGATGTATCACTACTTAGGCTCATAGTGGTGGTTGTCGGTTAGAGAAACTCCCACAGAACTATATCATTTTATTACATGAGTAAAGTTGAGTTTGTTATTGCATTTCTTTAACTAACTGATTTGCTTTTTAGTGTTTTAAAAGCTTTCTATATATTGCATGTGTTTTATTGCTTTATATTGAGTTAAGTTGTTCATAAGTTGAGTAAAGCCAAGGTAAGTGTTTCTTTCAGATTCCCTTCAAGCTTATGTTATGTCTTGTTTTCCCCTCGCATACTCGTACATTCAATATACAGATGCCATTTGGCCTACATTGTTTTATGATGCAGACACAGGTAATCATGATCAGCATCATGGGCCCCGATTATCCAGTTGATCACTCAAAGTCAATTAGTGAGCCTCCTTGCATTCTGAAAGACTCGTTTTACTTTGCTTACAAGTATTTCAGTTGTTAGGATGATCGGGGGTCCTGTCCTGACATCCCTCCCTATTTTAGAGGCTTCCTAGACAGTTAGTAGTTCAATTGCCTTTACATGAATATTTCTTATGTTAAGACTTGAGTTGCCATTTTGGCCAAGTTGAATGTTTGATTGTTAAACGTTCTAAGTTATTTTGTTAAACAATTGAGTAGAAGTGCATTTGATCATTGTAATAATGCTTAGTCTTCCGCTGAGTAAGTAAGCCAGGCCAAGGGTTCGCTTGGGGCCAACAATGGTTCTCGAGTGTCAGTCCCTCCCAGAGTTTAGGCTTGGGGTGTGACAAACTTGGTATCATATCACAAAGTTCAAGAGTCCTAGGAAGTCTATGAAGTCGTGTCTGTATAGTCCTAGTTATCGGTGTGAAGCGCGCCACATCTATAATTAGGAAGCAGCAACACTTAGCAAATTATCCATTTCTTTCACACTCATTTCGTGCGATAGAGTTCATCTCTATAAAGTCTCTTTATAATTCGTGCTTGCGCGTGTGTTTTCAGTTAAGCATGGTTCCACGAAGAGTTGTCAGAGGTCGTCCTACTAGGCATAATGTAGAGGAGCAAGGGGTACCCAATGCACCTGAAGTGCAACCCAAGGAGAAGTTACCAATATTGAGTTCAGGGAAGCGATAAGAATGCTAAGTCAAGCTGTGACTAATCAGGTTTGGCAACAAAGAGGGGCTCGACAAGAAGAGGCTGACACTTCGAGGATCCGTGAGTTCCTAAGGATGAACCCTCCAAGTTTCATTGGTTCAAGCACTAGTAAGGATCCAGAGAACTTTAATAAGGAGCTGAAAAGGTATTTGATGTCATGCACATTTCAGATACTGAGTGAGTTGAACTAGCTGCATAACAAATGAAGGGTGTCGCTAGGATTTAGTTCGATCAATGGAAGAAGAACCGAGTTGAGGATGCACCACCTGCGAGTTAGGCTTGATTTAAGAAGGACTTCTTGGGGCGTTTCTTTCCCCGAGAACTGAAAGAGGCTAAGGTACGAGAGTTCCTCACACTTAAGCAACATACTTATAGCGTTTATGAGTATGGTTTGAAGTTCAGCCAACTGTCCCATTATGCCCCGGAGATGGTTGCGGATATGAAGAGCAGGATGAGTCTTTTTGTTGCTGGGTTGTCCCGTCTGTGAAGCAAAGAGGGCATGGCAGCTATGCTGATTGGGGAAATGGATATAGCGAGATTGATGATTTATATGCAGCAGGTTGAGGAGGAGAAGCGAAGGGATAGGGAGGAGTTTATAAACATGAAGGCTAAGACAGGGAATGAGTCCGGGCAGCAGAAAAGTAATGTGAAGTGTTCGTCCTTTTAGCAAAAGCAAAAGGGGCCTGCTCCATCATCTGCTAGTGCACCTGCACCCAAAAACAAACACTACAACATTTTAGGCCTGTAGCCACCCCAGAAAAGTATGGCCTA
Source organism: Solanum acaule (assembly GCA_036250505.1). NCBI lineage: Eukaryota > Viridiplantae > Streptophyta > Magnoliopsida > Solanales > Solanaceae > Solanum > Solanum acaule. The sequence continues at coordinate 57,147 of JAJOOR010006750.1, read as the reverse complement.
AAATAGCAAAAAGTGTGTCCTTTAGTCAAAGGCCACACTTTTTGACTTTAGGCAACACTTTAATAGGGGTGGCCTAAACTAGTGTAACCTTTGACCTAAGGCCACACTTTTCAAGTGTTGCCTAAGAAGCCACACTTAAAAAGTGTGCCCTATACTATACAAAGGCAACGCTTGAAGAATCTTATATGAAAATGCTTTTATGACCTTAAACAATACTTTTTAAGTGTGGCCTTTGCTTCTTCATAGGCTACACATTCAAACGTGGCATTTGTTACCTCTTCTAAAGTAACATTTATGAAGTGTAGTCTTCACTAATGTACATGCCATAATTTAATATCAATCACCCACATAATTGATGTGTCTATGATCACACATTAATAAAGACTATCACAAACACTAAATTATCTAATAAATAACACAAATATATATATATATATATATATGCAATAGACTTTGAAAAATAAACATCTAGGAACACATAGTAATTAAACAATATTTCAAAATGTGCACTAGTAATGAATTCTACAGAATCAATTATAAATTTAACATTGTAATATTCAAAATGTTTGCATCAACTTCAATTGTTTGAAGTGACTTGTGGCCACGATTTTACTATCCCTTGACATATAATCTTGCACCATAGTAACACCACAGATGTCCAATCCAAAAATCTAAAAATGGGAACATAATAAGATAAATTATCTGCTCAACTAGTTAAAAAATATATATATACAGTAAATCCTTATTAAAATACTTTCACCCCATTCTATAACTAAATATAAAATAAATAATTGGATATTGCAAATGTTACCTTGAGAACACAATCTGTAGCAACAATGGCTTCCTGGCCTTTTGTTACTGAAGCCTACATTTCCCTAAAGTAATAAAAAAAATTAAAACATAAATTTACAAAAATATTTAGTATTATTCCCTTTCATGACCTTGTATTGTATTCTTAACTTCATGTAGATTTCAATATCATACAATGCATATGTAAATCCACATGATACAATCGTAAAATCAGTGCAAATACGCCATATGTCCAAGAAATTGTCATTGTTGACTTGCTGCTCCAAGGAATCTGAATAATCCTGATGCCATATGTACCATACTTCTAGGTAGACAAAGCATCAAGGTTGCTTTTGCTCTTGCTATATGGAGTTGTAAGTTCGTTGGCAAGTTTCTTTCCAACTTGGGCAGACTAATATGCCTCAAAAAATCCTTTTGAGGTGATAAACCTATGAGACACATCCCTCTTAGCCCAATATTGTTGTTCATCCTTCTTTGATGTTACTCGCAATAAATAATTTAGAACTACCACCTGTTAAAACCTAAACTTCATTCGTGTATGTCTAAGACCACTTTGTTGTAAATGGGCAAATCAGTAGAAGTGGTGTTCAAGAATTGCAGGAAAAGTCACAGGAACTCAATAACAAAGGAAACCAACAGCTTGGTGATGAAAGACCTCAACCACAAAATGCTAAAAACATCATAGTTTCCCAACATGACTATCCTAAGGTCTCCAACAACTATGCAAGGTATGATCCTAACTTGCAAAAGGGTGGAAGCAATTTGCATAAGTTTCCTAGTAATGGCTAGGGATCACACACCAGCAGAACACCATGAATTCCATGGTACCTCCCACCATTACTAAAAAAGATGTAGTCCCCGAGCCAACCCCCTTCACTGGTGTCCAATCATTTTCTGCTTGTTTAAGACAAAATCAAGCAAAAAATAATATTCCTATTTAGCTTGAGACCCATACCAACACTACTAGGCAGGCGCTTCTAGCTGTGGTGCTTAAAAAGGAAGATGTTATGGAAAAACTGGCTGCTAAATGTAAATTCACACTAGTTGGCAAGTTTACAAACACTATGCCTAAGGTGGAATTAATCCAGAAAAGCTTCATTGTCCAAACCCAACTATCTGGGGGAGTAAAGATAGCCCATGTTAATGCCCGACATGTTTACATTGATTTGGATAATGAACTTGATTATATCATGGTTTGGACAAAACAAAAACTGACTATAGAAGGTCAACTCATGAGAATTAAAACATGGACTCTTACTTTTAGGCCAGAAGAGGAAACCCCTTTAGTCCCTATATGGTTATCTCTACCAGAACTACCTTGGCACTTCTACAAGCTGATATTCACTTGTCTACATTCTCAGCATAAGAAAGATCCAAACGACCATTTAAGAAGGCGCGCAGAGTGAACTCACCTTGTAAAAGTGAAACATAAAAATAGGTGAGTTGGATAAGAAAGATTCTCACCTATTTTATGGCTGCATGGAAAAAGGAGACAGTTGTTGTCAATTCGCTGAGATACTAAAGCTTTGACAAGTCAATGCAAAGGAACTATAGAATGATGTAGTGATGTACAGACAAATGAATCTTCACAATAGTTTTCAAACTATAGAGACCAATTTTCATCAAAACTGTAGTTGCTGCAGGTTATATACATCAAAACAGTCAATTAAAGAATACAAGGATGAAGCTAACGTGGTTCCGCAAGCTTCGCACAAGCCTCAAGACACGCCCTCAAAACACATTGAAGACACACTTCACTTCCATAACACTGAAGCTCTATCACATCTTCTCTAGTGTATGACTTTGGAACTAGCATAGGAACCACCAGAACCTAAGCAAGAAAAAAAAAGGAATTAGAGAGAAAGAGATAGAAGAAGAAGAAGAAGAATGAAACTATTGAAACTATTAAAAATGACTTCCAACATATTAATTATTTTAGCGTCTATTTATTTCTTCAAGGTAAAGGCAAAAGCCACTAGAAATGCCCTGAAACAGACTCTCATTTCCATTCTATTGATACCTTTACTTCACCTTATATATGGGGTTATAATAAGAATAGATAAAAGTACTAGATATAGTAAGAAGACGTCACAAAGGCTTAATTCAGCTATGAAGCTACAACAACAACAAACTCTTAAAATCTCCAATGTAGTATAATTCACGTGTCAAATCTAAAGAACAAATGCACCAACCAAAAGGGAAAATCTAGATTTTCAAATTATACCTCATCAATCACATTCCCATGAGAGTCAGAAACAAAACCATACACTACAACATGGCTACTAGGTCTCCATTATGATGAACTCATTTTCTTATTTTTCACCTTGGGCTGAAATACACGACCAACAATAGGAACTACAGAAGGACTCATGTGTGGATTGGATTTTACTCATGTTCTGCATGAGGATATTCACATTGACCTTAGTTTAGACCAAAAAGCCCCTTCAACCACTGGCAACAATTAGAAAAAATAGAAGAAACAACAACAACAGGAAATACAAACAGGTTTGGAAGTGCAAGAAGTAGATCAGCAGACCATGAATAATAGGGAAATAAATATGGGAGTGAACAAAAAGACGGAACTAGAGGATCACAGTCGACTAGTACATCCTGCTTTTAAGTACCATGTACTTGAGTGCATTTGCATTCATTGTTATATAATTAGATAACAATGAATGTACATGCATACAAGTACATGGTACTCAAAAGCAGTTTTCGCATCGACATATATTATGTATTTTCATCAGGAAAAAGGTTCACTTAGCTGTCAAGTAGACCTATAAAGCATATCAACGAAACATAGGAGAAATGCCAATCCATTTTCCAGGAAAGAGGCAAAACAAAATGTATAATATCAACATCATTAATGGGATTTAGTATATGATAAGATGGATGTAAAACATAAGTAAATACAAGACATGCAATTCTAAAATTATATAGCAAAAAAGGATCATATTCTAACTCGCTCAAGTATACTGAGAAGTCATAAGCTGCATAACCACCAAATGCATGTACCAGTATCTCTAAAGGTCTTTAACAAATATCTAGAACATGAAATTCTTATGTGTCATGGATGAACAACATCCCATTAGCATTTCCTGCTTGAGATTTATCAGTTGTTTGAAACATATATTTTAAGAAACATACATAGTATGTAACCCAGATGTAACCTTGGACTCCAAGAGAGTTGTCTGAGAATGTAAGCCATCACCCTCCCTCTCCAATGATTTTATTCTTCTAGCTTCATTGTTTAGTTTCTCATTAAGAAACTTTATTTCATTGAGCTGGCGAATATTAACTTCTTTTTGTTCAGATAAATAGCTCTCCAGTTCTCTTTCTTGGCACAAATCATAAGGTAGTTTGTCAATAGGAAAAAAGGGCAGGGATAATAACCTGAAGAATAGCTCCACTGACCACTTCATGTCCACTTTCAACACTCTTCTACTTCCTAAAGTCTTCAATGACATTTTTTAAATGGTTTGTTTCCTCGGTAATAGAAGCAAGCTACAAAAGAAATGTGAGATCAAATACATAACAAGTTAAAAAGAACACAGAAGGATAGGAAAAGTGTAACTCTGAAACTAGAGGCATATGATTACCAAAAAAAGGTAGCCTTAATTTTTATACTAATACGAAAAAAAATAAAATGTTAAATAAAGGTAAACAAAAGTTGAAGGCCAAACTATATAATTTCTTTCAATTACGAGAGAGATGACATGAATTGAACCTACTTACTTAGAATTCAAATCCAATTTTTATGGCGTACTTCCCAGGCTAGGAATCAAGAAGAACCAGAGACCACAAGGAAGAGGGAAAAGCAATTTTATGGTAACTCATTTTTTAAGCAGCAGATGCAAAATATGCTAACCTTCAACACAATCCTCTTGATTTATGATTTTGAAGATTTCGCCTTCTCCTTTGCAAGTACAACCTCATTCTCTGCTTCCCTTTTCTCAAGATCAGCAGCGTTGAGAGCCACCTCCATTTGTTTAAGTCGAGCCTGGATCTTACCCACCTTCGTCATGTTATCAACCACTTTTCTGGTTTCGAGAAAAGGAAAAAATTGTGAGGATCATTCTTGAGAAATTTTAGACTTGGAGAAGAAGGTGTCGTTGTTTTATGTTTGAGGATTTCAGACTGTGAGAAATTTCAGACTTGGAGACCTTAAAACCCGACTTGGACAAATTTCAGACTTGGAGACCTCAAAACCCGACTTGGAGAAATTTCAGACTGTGAGACCTAAAAATTGTGAATTTTTTCTGATTTGGGGAAAAAGATAGATTTAAGTTTTATGAATTGTCTTTTTTTGCCCAATAAAAATTGGAGGGAGAGTTAAATTTTTTGAAAGGAATATAATATTTTAGTGAAAACTTTAAGGCCACATTTGTAATGTGTTGTTTTTACATTTATAAAAAATAAGACACTTTAAAAGTGTGGCCATATATGTAAATAGTTGTTGCCAATTATATCATAATGTAACAACGCTTATAAAGTGTAGCCTATACAATTAAATAATACGCTTTACAAGTGTTGCCAATATTATCAAAGCCAAAGTTAAAAACTTGGGCTACGTTTTAAAAGCATCCCCAAAAATATTTTAGGCAACACTTTACAAGCGTTGTCCATATTTAGTGTGGCCGTAGGCCTAAAATGTTGTAGTGAAAGGTGAGTACAATAGTCAGAATTCCCATCATTTTAGAGCTAGACCTTCCTAATCTCAGGGTAGTGTGGCACAACGAGGTAACTGGGATCCTGCATGTGCTAAGTGTGGTAGAACCCACCCAGGTAAGTGTCGTGATCGTTCCACAGGTTGCTTCAAGTGTGGACAAGAGGGTCATTTCATGAAAGAGTTCCCCAAGAACCGGCAAAGAAATAGGAATCAGGGCAATAGAGCCCAATCTTCATAAGTTGCTCCACCAGACATGGCTGCACCTAGAGGAGCTATTTCTGGTAGTGGCGGAGTAGCAAACCATCTTTATGCGATCACTAGTCTCCAATAGCAAGAGAACTCTCCAGATGTTGTCACTGGTATGATCAACGTCTTTACTCTTGATGATTATACTTTGCTAGACCCAAGAGCAAGTTTATCTTTTGTAACTCCATATGTTGCAAATAGTTTTGATGTTCTTCCTGAGAAACTCTCTGCACCCTTTTGTATTTCTACACCTGTTGGGGAGTCTATTCTAGCTGAGCGAGTATATCGTGATTGTTTCATTTCCGTCAATCACAAGGACACCATGGCTGATTTAGTCAAATTAGACATGGTAGATTTTGATGTCATTCTTGATATGGACTGGCTTCATGCCTTTTATGCTTAAGTTGATTGTAGAACTCAAGTTGTCAAGTTTCAGTTTCCAAATGAGCCAGTCTTAGACTAGAAAAGTAGTTCAGCAGTGCCTAAGGATCGTTTCATTACATACCTTAAGGTAAGAAAGTTAGTTTCCAAGGGGTGTGTCTGTCACTTAGTCCGAATTAATGACTCTAGTGTTGAGATACCTCTTATTCAATCAGTTTCAGTAGTAAGAGAGTTTCTAGAAGTCCTACAATATCACTGTTATGAACGGTACATTTCAACTAATTAAACTATAAGCCCCTACGGATATCTACATGCAATTCGCTCACACCTAAAATTTTCCTGTTAGTCTGATCGACGAAGTAAGGGTATCTCTTGATATGATCTTAGGCAACTTCGAAGAGTGTGAGCCAATTTGACATATACCTCTTTTGTGGCCTACCTTGTGAGTGTGTGTGAACCTCTTTTAAACACCCCTTGAGCCTAACCTTTCTTTGGAAGAAACTTGATGAAAACATGACCTCTCTTAATCCACTACCTATAATCCTCTTGATTTGTGGTTGATTGAATAGCCAACTTAGGCCAAAATCCTAAGTTGGGGGTGTGGTGAAAAGAAAAGGGCAAGTTAAGAATTGCAAGGAAAGTCTCCTTTAACCCATGGTGTTGAGAAAAATGGAACCCCTCCATACAAAAAAAAAAAAGAGAAAAAGAGAAGAAAAGAATGAAAAAGAGAAAGTCGTGGAATAAAGTACAAAAGAAACGGGGTTTCTGAACAATCTATGGAAAGTGAATAATAGGATGACTTAAGAGCACTAAAGAAAATGATGAAAGAAGAGGAAAGGAAGTGTTGTGAGCACCACATTACATGCGGATAAAAGTCACTGAACCTAAATGACCATACCTTTGCACTCAGCCCCATTACAAGCCTTGAAAAGACCATTTTGATCTTGAGTGAGCTGAAACAATTGTCAATTGGAAAATACGAGCAAACCTATGTGTGAAAGCATGCATAGATTGTTCTTCTTTGTGAATGTGAGCATTGCATTTGATTCCAGAGCATTAAATGATTGAACCATTGTGTGTGAACATGGAATCACTCTTTATGTGAGGGCATTTGAATATTCACCTTAGTTGAACTTGAACTAGCATTTGAAGCAAGTATTGTGAGCTTGAGAATCTTTGATAATAGTGTGTCACAACTTGAGTCTTTGAGTACACAATTAATCCTTGCATGAGTAAGTTGAGTCTTGTGTGTACATTCATGATTGAGTCTTGTGTGTACATTCATGATTGAGTCTTGTGTAGCACTATTTCAGACATCCTTTTTCAACTGCTGAACTTGAGTTTTACTTGAGTACAAGCAAAAGTTTAAGTTGGGGGTGTTGATGAGTCCACAATTTGGACTCATTTAGGGCTATATTTTGATTTAATTAGTGTCCTCAAATGCATATTTTGTCTCAATATATGATGTAAATCCTTAAGTTTCAGGTATTTGACTTGCGAGACTGAAGATCACCTAATCCATTAGGCGAGTCACCGAAAGGCCTCAAATCTGGCCTAATGTTCCAGTGTGTTGAGCCCAGAAGGAAAACATCAAGTCTGCAAGGAAAGGAAATAGTCGACACATCGCCGAGTAGTTCCGCAAAGCAGTTCTATATAGCCCAATGATTCAAAACGCAAAGATGTTGAAGAATAAAGCTAAAAGGCGATGAACCAGACTAAATGGCGGATCGCCGAGTGCATCGGCTATCCCGACTAATTGCGCCGAGTGATCCTTCGCAGCACAAATTTTTGAAAACTATAAATACTCACTTAGTATCAATTTGTAGAGAATTATTACTGAAGTATCAATTTGTAGAGAATTATTACTGAGACTTAGAATATTTCCAGTTTTTAGTTTTTGGGAGACATTGTTCTTGAGCTTGAAGATTTGAAGACTTCCAACTCCTAGATATTGGAAGTGGGTGTTTGAGATTCTTCATTCTAGACTCGTTTGAAGTGAATATAAATCATACCGATTTGATGTTAATTCGATTTGGTATCATTTTCTTCCTTTTTTCTATGTCTAACTAAAACCCAATTCTTGGGGTGTGATTTTGTGAATATGGGTTAAATTTCCTATTGGGTAGTGCTTATTGTTAGTTTATTTGTTGTTTAAATGTGATCTCGTTTAATAGTTGTGTTTGAACTTAATGGGATTGTAGTTGCAAATACGATTTCATCATACTGTTTTTTGGCTTGCTCGAAAGAGAGGTTTTAAAACTAAGACTACTAAATCGATAGCCGGTGGTTATTGGGTCATTGTGGGTTCAGCTTGAGAGAGTGAATCCTAGGCCTTTTCCCACAGGTTGTGCTTAGTTGCGGCAATTCAGTGTTCAAGAGAAACCGATTTGATTCGAGATAAGTTGCTCGAGAGAGAATTTACCCCCACTAAAGTCTAGCCTAGTTACAAATATTCTGTGATTTACTATCAATAGCATTTACCCAATAGTATATTTTGTCCCATATTCCTATCACATCCCAAGAATCCCGTCTCACATTAGTATCTTTATATTTTTGTTATTTTTAGTTGTTAATTGAATACAAACCCTCATTGATAATTGACATTCGTGTCACCTATTGATTTATCATGTTTTTACTCGTTAATATTTATAGCTATGATTTATTAGAACATAATTTTACTTTTCTATTAATTCTTGCAACCACTCCTTTGGGACTCGACCCCATCCCATTCGGTTGAGTTAATTACTGCTAGCGATCCTTGACACCTGAATTGGAAGTCGTATCTTTGATTATGTTAAACATCACTTAGCACCACCAGTGCAGGGTCCTCCCCCATGGTCTATGAATAGACTGAAGACTAAGGGCCTGATGACCATTATAGAGGAGAAGCGACTATCCACTGATAAAGGGATAGACATATACCCCGACAGTTGGCGCACCATAAAGGCCCGTATGTTTGAGATCTTCACAAAACCCTGGGGTTCCTATATTCCAAATGGTCCAGGAATTCTACACCGCTTACGGAGCCCTTGTGCCGCAATGGAAGAAGCTGGCTGCTAAATTCGAGCCGGTTGATTATATGGTTGTCAGGGGCAAGAAAGTGATGTGTAACAATACTAACATAAATACGATATTGGAGTGCAACGAAAACATTGCAGACGCCCACCAGTACATGATCAAGACTAAGTCTTTGGAGAACATGAAAAATTGGCTAGCCCCTCTCATATGTGATGGCACTCCGATGTGGTTAGAAGAAGGGGCTCCGATAGAAAAGGACCTAAATGTAGCTGCGAGGTACTGGTTTAGCTTTTTCAATAGCACTATCATACCATCCCAAAATAAGTCTATCCTACGCCACACAAAGGCTGCTTGTCTTGGCTCGATCATTGCTGAGAGCGCATGAATTTGGGCATGATTGTTGAGCAGGAGATGGACATAAGGGCCAAACAACAACAAACTGCCCTCCCCTTTCTGATGTTGATCACCAAGGTGTGCAGACGGGCTCGGGTGCCTAGAGATGAGAAGAAGGATGTGGAAGTGATTCCCACATCTTCTACTGACATCCAGAGGATTGAGGCAGAGTATTTGAAAGATGAGGCGAAAAAGAAGAAAGCATCCCCGGTGGACTCTCCCCCGGTTGTGGATACAAATGCACTACATGTAGAGGTCCTCTTCAGGTACATACAGTGCTGCCCCTTCTGTTACCCCTAGTACAACTATTGCTCCTGTGCCTCCCAAATCTGGTATTGTTGTTGTTGCTGACCGACCTCCACTCACCCAAGCTGCATTGCTAAGGATGGGGCAACTAGCCCATTCTGAGGATCGTCGTGCCACCAGACTTGAGGCCACCATACCGAGCATGATTCAGACAGCCCTAGTTGATGTTGTGACACCTTTGAGTGCTACCATTGATGCCCTTGTGAAAAGGATAGAGGTGTGCGACCGTGGCCAAGGGGCCACTAAGAAGGTGACGGCCCTAAAGGCCACTATTTCTGCGCTAAGGAGGAATTTTGACAAGCTGAAGTCCACCGAAATGCCTTTGATTTTCGAGATGGTTGAGATCCCATATGTGCCACTTGATCCAGATATATTTACAGCTACCACCGGATATGATGTTCGAGCTGAGGACGTAGTTTGATCCCGACTCTAAGGCTGAGACGGATGAGGAGATACTTTGGGTTGCTGAGGAGGTTTCTTACGAGGGTCTTACGAAAACTGTGGAGGCCATGGTAGATGGAGCTCTGCAGACTTCTTTGGCTGACTCGAGTGGAGTTAGCAATGTTGAAGTTACACCGGGAACTGATGCCCTGAAAGATGGAGCGACTGCTTAGACAGGATTACTCTTTACCTCCCTCTCTGTCACTTTTTATTGATATTTGGATATTTTTCTTGCATTTGAGGACAAATTGCTTTTTGTTTTGTCGTGGGGTGAGGTATTTTCATACCTACCTCTTGTGATTATTGATTTTATCTATATATATTGGGCTTTGTGCTATAAATTGTTTTTTGGTACTGTTTTATTAGATGTTTGAGCTTGTGGCTCCTTATTTTGAATGTAAATGATTTTTGGACCCTTCTGATAAATTTTGTGTCACCTCTTGATTGTGTTTGAATGTGGTTGTTCTCTTGCAAATTTGAGTATCAGTCTTGATCAATACCGATGACTTGAATAGTGCTCATAATCGAACAAAAAAGAATGTGCGTTGACAATAAGGCCAAATGAAGTTGCATAGGCAATATGTGAACTTTTTACATCTCGTTGTGACTAGCCGATTATCAAATTGAGTCTCTTTTAATGAACATTGAACTCTAGCGAAAGTGTGGAATCATGTTTGACATTGGTGTAAATGCCTTGTGTAATGAGCTTACCGTGAACCATGTGTGATGACACCTAGAATTTTCCCTGTTGGTCTGTTATACTAAGTGATGCAAGCTCTTGAAATGATCTTAGGCAAAAAGAATTTAAAGAGTGAAACAATTTGATATTATACCTCTTTTGTGGCCTACCTTGTGAGTATGTGAAGTTCGCTTGAACATCTTTTGAGCCTTAGCCTTTCCTTGGAAGAAACTTGATGAAATTGTGACCTTTCTTTATCCCTTCACCATTAATCCTCATGGAATGTGGTTTGTTTGAATAGCCAACTTAGGCCAAAAGCCTAAGCTGGGGGTGTGGTGAAAAGAGAAGGTAAATCAAGAAATGTGAAGAAATTCCCCCTCTACCCATGCCTTTGAAAATGATGGAACCCCTGCATACAAAAAAAATGAGAGAAAGAAGAAAAAAAAAGGAATGAAAAAGTTTGGAAAGAAAGTTGCAAAAGAAAATGGGGTGTAAAAAGTTTCATGGAAAGTGAATAATGGGGTGACTTTTGAGCATGAATGAGAATGATGATGAAAAGGAAAGAAAGTGTTGTTCATACCACATTTCATGAGGATAGCAACCACTGAGCCTAAATGACCATACCTTTATACTCAGCCCCGTTACAAGACTTGAAAAAACCTTTTTGATCTTGAGTAAGCTGAAACAAGTGTTGATTGGAAAATAAGGGCAAACATATGGGTGAAGTCATGCATGTGTTCATCTTTAGGAGCATGAGAGTTGTTTTTTATTCCAAAACTATAAATTGTTGAACCATTGTGCATGAATATAGAATCATTCTTTGTGTGAGGGCATTTGAGTGCCTTTGTTGAGCTTGAACTTGCATTTGAAGCAAGTATTGTGAACTTGAGAATCAATGGTAATGGTGAGTCACAACTTGAACCATTGCGTGCACAATTGATCCTCGCATGAGTAAGTTGAGTCTTGTTGTGTGCATTCGTAATTGAGTCTTGTGTAGCACTGTTTGAGACATCCTTTTTGAACTGATGAACTTGAGTTTTACTTGAGGACAAACAAAAGTTTAAGTTGGGGGTGTTGATGAGTCCACGATTTGGACTCATTTAGGGCATTATTTGGATAGATTTAGTGTCCCCATATGCTTCATTTGTGCCAATAACTGATGTAAAATCCTTGATTTCCATGTATTTGGATTGAGGAACAAAGCATGGACACTAATTTACAAATAGGAAAAAAGCGAGCTGAAAGAAGGAAGAAATAAAGGCCTTGTGATTGCCAAGTCCCTTTGGCGAGTCGCCGAATGGCCACCATCTCGCCTAAAGTTCTCGTGTGCCAAGCCTTGAAGGGGAAAATCAAGTTGGTGAGAGAAAGGAGCAGTCGGCGTGTCGCCGAGTGGTTTCGCGATGTAGTGTTAGAACGCCCAAAGTTACAGAACTTGAGAATGCTGAAGGCCCAAGCAAAAAGGCGATGGAACTTACAAAAGAGCGGATCGCCGAGCTGATCGCCGAGCCTGACTTAGCGCGACGAATGGTCCTTCGCATCATTTTTTTGGCGGCTATAAATACGTTTTTGAACATCTAGTATCATATCGATTATCATAATTATTATCTTTGACATTGAACTCTAAGTATTGAGACTAAGTTTTCCTTAACTTTGAAGAATTAAAGTTTTCCATTTTTGAGAAATTGAAAGTGGGTCTTTGCGATTCTTCAATTTGGACCTTTGTAAAGACAAAATTAATCTTACCCATTTGATGGAAACACAATTTGGTAACGATTTTTATCTTTTTATGATGTCTAGCTAAAACCCCAATTCTTGGGGTGTGATTATGTGATTGTGGGTTGATTTAGCTTATGGGTATTGCTAATTGTTAGTTTAAATGTTGTTTAGAAGTGATGTCTATCATTAATTATGGTTAAAATTAGACGATTGTAGTTGCAAATGAAGTTCTACCTTCATGTTTTTAGCTTGCTTGAGAGAGAGGTTTTAAAACCATGATTATTGATTGATGGTTTGTGGGTATTGCGTTGTCATGGATTCAGCTCCAGAGAGTGAATCCTAAACCCTTTTCCACACATTCAGCTCGAGAGAGTGAATGGACTAAGGTGTAGGTTGGTCTTATTTTGTATGCTTGTTGATGTTAGAGAGAAATTGACATGATTTGGGTTAAATTGTTCGAGAGAAAGTTTACCTCATCTATAGTCTAGCCTATTCACTAATTTACATGTATTTTCTAATAATTGCAATTACACATTTGTCTACAGTAGCCTATAATCGAATCACATCGCAAGAACCCGTTGTTGTAGTTGATAATTTCAAACCAAAACCACTTATTATTTGACATTCGTGTCACCTCCTTATTTGAATTATGTTTTTATTCGATAATGTTTATTCCTATGATTGACTTCAGCATATTCGTACTTTCTTATTGAATCTTAAACACGTACCACTCCCTGTGGGATTCCACCCCAACTCATTTAGTTGGATTATTATACTGGCTAACGATCGTTAACTCTTAGAATTGGACGAAGTGTCCTTGATACGTTAAACCAAAAGGTCAAACTCAAATGATAAAGCTGAATCGTACTATGACTCAAAATAGCCTCTAACTTACTAGTATTGTTGGAACATACCCCAGCTAAATCTAGTAAAAACTGAAACTAAAACTAAAACCAAAACCAAAGGAAACATGTTTGTCGTCTTCGAAGAATGAGGACTCACCATTGACACAGCTGAGATGAAGATTGGGAACTGATCTATGTGTGATTTGGAAGCTGAGAACCTGAACCTACATCACGAGAAAATGTAGAGCAGATTATGCGTCAATACTTGAATTGTAGTGAGCATGCAGGATAGAGTAGAGGTGAACAACATACATAACTGAACAAAGTATATAACTGAGCAATGATATAAGATAATCATGATGCTATATTGAACATGAACTAACTGAATGCAATGACCAAGTTTATAACATGTTGACCCTAAAAGCTGACTGTAACTAATAACATGTCCAATGCAATAGAATATGATTGTAAGGGAGCTACTAATAACCGACATAAAACCACATGAGCTAAATGTGGAGTGTGATGTATACACCCCATTGAGAGGACCCATTATACCCTGCCAGAGGTAAAGAGGCATGACTGGTGTGATATCTAGGCTGATGCCCACAGAGGGGACTTACAACCTACAAGGGCACGTAGTTCTGGGACTTGAGGGCGACGGACCCTAGTCCACTCGGTATTAAGGTGAACTTAATTGATATGTAATTAACAATTCATGACTGAATTTCTATAATACTAGATAGCTCAAAATACTGACATTCTAATTGAAAATGCAACATTAATGTACTAATAATGAAACATTCGAATATGAGGCATGTATAATTGAAATAACTTACCTAGCATGAGTAATTCATGAACTAAAAGAACATCATAGCTAGGGTTCTGAATTTATGCATGAATCTAGCCAAAAACAATACTACTACATGATAATCTAATTAGGAACATTAAAATAACTAATTCATGATAACTTGCTGAAATTCTAGAAACCCTAGGTCTAGAAAATATGGAGGTAATCAAGAATCTGACTAAATTCTAGGGACCTAATGGGTGAAAGGAACCCAGTAGTGAAATCCCACAAACCTGGTGATGAAAGTCACAGAGAAATCTTTCAATTTCGGGGCTGGAATTGACAAAAACTTGTTGCGTTCTTGAATTAGGGCTGCTCGATTTTCTCCTCTATTTTGCTCTAAGTTTCGCTTGATTACTAAATAATTGATTAGGTTAGGTTCTAATTAGCTTACTAGGATAAAACTGACCAAAACCACGTAGTTTAGGGGTCCAACGCATAGGGAAAAGACCAAATGACCACTGGCTTAAAAGTTGTCGGGGTCACCGACGGACAAGACTGATAGACCGTGGATGGGCCGACGATCTATTCAGGTTGGCCATCGTTCGGCTTAAGATCGCTTATCCTGGGGCCTAGATCCACGGTCCGTTGTCTGACCTACGGTCCGTAGGTCCAACCGTGGGTCATGCCTTAGAGAAATTTCTGGGCTGATTCTGGGGAGGGCTACAGGTGGCCATCCACAGACAACCTGGACGGACCGTGGGCCACCCTACGGTCCATGGGTGGTAACTGTTGGTTTCACCTGCAACTTCTTGAAATCTCTTGGTTTGGTCTATTTTTGGATACGGGGTGTTACACTAACATCTTAGTCAATCAATTACACTAACGCTTCATAAGAGTCGAATGATGTGTAAACTTGCTTAATCGGTGTATCAAAAGTGAAATAATGATCTTGACCTTCGTTAAAGCCTTTGAACGATCCCAATTTGATGAAATCTATAATTTAGAACTCGGGTCCATCACGAATGTGACCCAAATTATTTGATCACGAAGACCAAATTTTACCTCACCCTCGATTATTTGTTACTAACGTGATGCCAAGCTCGAAATTTCACAGATCAATAGCCATCCTTCTATGCGAATGTGGCCCTGTGTTCACAAATGTGAAGAATGAAATATCACGCATTATAATATAGAAAACCAACTATATGTTCTTGAATATTATTGGAGATGAGCACAATCAATTTCTCACAACTTGAATTTATTATTGCAGAGTAAGAACCCACTTTGGTCATAAAAATTTTACAGGCAACACTCTCTTATTTCTTACAAACTTGTTGTTTTCTCTCTTACTTATTTTATTTCTTGCTTTCTTACTTACTTGTTACAACACAAATGGACCACCTCTATTTATAGGAGGGATGGAACAAACTAGCTAAGCATTTTTCCTATTCAATTCTAGAATATTCCTCCAACCACTTAACTCTAGAATTTCCCTTTTTACATTTTTTTTCTTTAGAATACTCATTCTAGATATCTTCCGTCAATTCTCTATGATTCAAGAATATTTTAAATTTTTCATGACTTATCTTAGGTAAATAATTAAGTTAGAGCTGAATTCTTAAAACTCACCCTCAATACTAAATCTTTTCTCTGTGTCCATTATGAGCGATTCCTGAAACTCTACAACCATCAGGATGTCCATGCCCTTTGCGTATTTTAACCTTCATTGAATTATTCCAATCTATACTCTTTCAAGCTTCTTCAAAGGTAATAGTATCTTTGATAATAACCAATTTTGTTAATTTTGCATCTATATACATGATATATGGACGTTTCAACCGGGTAGACCTCCTTAGTTGTATTGTGACGCTTCATGGACTTCTTCTTGCAACTCAGCTAGTGTTTCACAAGCTCCAATTTGCCATAAGCTCTTTTTTTCTTCTTATGAAGATCTCTCTTTTGAATGTGAATTGTGTTTTTCATATGCCTCTAGTTCTGATTCTTACTTACTTTGTTGTACTACTTCATTTTGTTTATGTTGTAGCACTCGCTCCAATTCTTTTGAATTTGGTCGGAAAACTTCTTTGAACCACCATGTTGATGTTTCATCAACTACCTTAGAAGTTGTTTCGACTGGAATGACATAGATTGAATTTAATCTTCTGCTTACGTCATTCGGTCTGAAAAAACATGGTTTTCTGAAGTTATTAGTTGTGACACAGTAAATAAAAATTTCTTCATACTGAAAATATGGCAGACATTCTAACTTCCAATACTCGATCTATGATATGGCACGTACACCGTCTTGCTAACACGAGTGATTGGCATTCTTGAATTATTTATTGTCACCACTTCGATTGCCTTTAGATTTACTCATGTTGATAAAAATTTTCTAAAATCTATTCATGCGATTGGAACATCTCGAATCAACAATCTAATCATGTTCATAGTAGACCAGTTCCTCACTTACAATTGTAAATGCGTTCTCCTTTTCTTTGTTAGATTGACAACCGAGAAGTTCCTCTTATTGATTGCATTTTTGAATTGTATAAAATGTCTAAAAGTCCATTCTTATTCTTCATCTTGTTAGTTTTGGAAAGAAGAAGCTACATTAACTTAAGGTTTCTTGTACCAGCAGTCTCTGGTGTAGGGTCCTTTCTTTCAATAATTGTAGCACTTCTCAATTTTTCGGTTGTTGAAGTCTTTCTCCTGCTTTTTTTGTCGTTGACTTTTTTGATGTTGATTCTTTTCGTCCCCCCCTGGATTTGAGCTTCTCTATGCCTCTGTTTTTTTATAGTCTTTGTAACACCTAAGATTCAAAAAGAGAAAAAAAATTATAGGTTTCCTAAATTTGGTGCCAGTACCGACGGGGTCACCAACTTCCCATGGTCTGAACACGATCTATCGGAAGGTCTGTGGTTTGCCAATCCAAGTTTTCCAAAATGTTAAAGTTTCTGTATTTTCATACAGTTCACCAGGTTGGTCTGTTGTCTTATGACAAGCCATAGGTAGGTCTGGTAGTGAGTCCCAAACTTAGTGAGATTTTAAGAAATTTCCCTTGGACCCACGGAGGCCATGAACAGACCGTAGATTTAACCACTAGATGTGCATGGGTCCCATCATTTAAGGGTCAAAGAAGCAAGTTTTTGAACCCATCGAGGGTCGACCAGGATGGTCTGTAGGTGGATCCACAGACCGTATGTCCCCATCATCGATGGAGGTTGACAGTTATTTTAGAAGGGCTTTTGGTCTTTTCCAAATTATTCCAATCCAACACTATTTTATTATGCCCTTTACCCAAAGCTGTATATAATGATTTTTAACACCCAAAACACTTAATTCAATTCATTCTCCTAAATTCCCAAAGTTGAGCAAGTCATCTTCTCAAATATTTCTCTCTTTAAGGAAGAAGGAAGCTAGTGTTTCAAGATCAAGTCTCTTAATCCCTCATTGATTTCTTAATTTTAGCATCAAGGTATAATAGTTTTCACCTATGGAGCTCTTTCCTCCATAGGGTTCCTAAATTATCAAATTTACAAGTTAGAAATCTCCAATTGAAGCTAGGGTTTTCTTCCATATCATAGGTTCCTTTCAATGTTAATATAATTTATTGTTTTATTAACTATTATGCAGGAATTGAGATAATCCCATATTTTAAAGATGAATTCCCATGCTTAACTAATATTTTCTAGACTATGATGATATAATGTCGGTTTTGAACTAGGAAAGATGATTTTATCAATATATGCATGTTCACATGAAATTGATGAAAATGATCTTAGTTGCTTTGAGAGTAAAGCATAAATGTTGATGTTGTTAATTGTTGTGAATGGATTTCTCACATAATACTCGATATATGAATGTGAAAGGTTTTCTCACATAAATGATTCTTAGAGGTGGAAAGTTTTCTCAGCTAAACCGTGAATCAATTTTTAGGAGCTATTCTAATGGTATGACAAGAGGCAATTACCCATGTCCGCATAGTAAAAGACAAGAGGTGATTACCCATGTCCCTTAAAGATAAGATGAATATGATTGATGACTATTATGTGGGAATTATGCTTAGTACCGAGTGGAAATGTTGTGATTACATGTGTCCCATTAACTATGTGCCATCATGGATTGTCTTAGATAGACATTATCTAGTGTATCCACTTAAGCTAGATGTTCATGGTTCTTACCTTGGCATGTGAGGACACCTCTTTTTGGTGTGGGGTAGACACCAGATTCAATTTATAACTCACATGGTCTCTATGTCGGTTAAGGCAAATTTCCCACAACAATGATGATGACCTAAGGTTACTTCAAAAAGTATCTCACATGTGTTCAAAGATGATTTTACTTGCATTGACCATGATTATGAATGTACTTCTAATCTCTTCTCTTATATTTTAACTTAGTCTTTGCATGTCATGAAAATGTCCTTTTAGAATGATTTGGTACTTTTATTCATTGCTATCATAAATTGTACATTATTGTGCTAACATATACTCTTACCTACATTCTTCTAAAAATGTAGGGTCCAACGCTCCGATTTTGCATCCCCGTGGCTAGTGGTCACTTTGGTTATCTTGAGTCGTGGTGAGTCCTCATGCTTCGAGGACCGAACATTTTATTGTGTTTAGGGAAACGTAGGCAAGAGTATGTCCTAATACAAAATATGTACCAAGTATGATAACCATGCATGAGAACATATAAAGTCATGCTAAAAAGGGACATTTTCATGAGCATGCAAGGATCAAGCTTAAACATGAGATAAGAGTTAGAAGACATCCGTCATTAAACATGATCAATGCAAGTGAACATCATCTTAAAACATGTATGAGATACTTCCTTATAGTAGCCTTAACCGACATATAAGACCATGTGAGCTATTAACATGGAATCTGGTGTCTCACACATCGAAAAGCGTTTTCCTACTTGTCACGACCCAGGGGTACACCCTAGATGTAACATGTCGTACTTGACTCCGAAAGGGTCTCATACCAGCCCTTAGAACATCATAACATAAGATAATAGAAAAGTGCAGAATTTTAAAACATTTTTCATACATTCAAAGTCTTTCTAAAAGGAAAGCGGAAGTCTTACTACACTTGTCTCAAACCATCTAGGACATGAATATCTTTGGGACACAACCCATACAAAAGTCTAAAACATAAAAGAAAGATATAAAAGGAAATGGTGGCTATATCTTTGATGCTATGAGGACTCACCAAGTCTTCAACTCCTTGCATTTTTAGAAACCTATCTTCAAGAATAGAACTCAAAATTGCCGAGCCCTACAGTTGATGAGAATGTAGGCAAGAGTTGGCGTTAGTAAAAAAGTACTAAATATTATAGCTAGCACAACATCATAAGAGCATAACATAAGGGTTAGTCAACATAAGACATAATCCATAAGCATAAGAGATAGTAACATAATCATAAAAATAATCTCCAACATAGACATAATGTAAGCATTAGTTATCATAAAGCATAGTCCATATACATAGTCAATACTTAGACCTTCCTATCATAAGAGAACCACTCCATAAGTAACCTCCAAGTATACTTCTACAATGCATGAATAAGACCCCATAATCCCATTCATGCTAAGTATCCCCTTTGGCCATCATAATCATATTTACCATCTTATGGTCTCATCCTTAGTTTAATTCTCATAACCAAGGGAATCTTTACCTTTGTTGAACATATCAAGGATGGAAACTATAGCAAAAATCCAAGCTAAGCAGATAACATATGACAGAAACACTCCATAAATAGCTTCAAGTCATACCTGTGCAATGCATGGATAAGACCCCATAATCCTACCCACACTAAGTACCACTTTAGGTAATCATACATACTCTATTGTTGGGGACTAATCCCTCTTTACTATTTGCCACTATTCATTTAATGTACTTCTTTACTTAGTACCAGGCAAGTCATTAGACATGAAGGATTACAATTTAGTAATTCAAGGCTACCAAAGTATAGCACCATACTAGGCTAGACTAAACTACCATGGAAAGCATACTATCATGCAAGTACAAGCTATTCGAGGAAGGGTACAAGTGTTCCATCCTAGCTACCATGAAATGGTCTTAGACCAACTAAGTCATGCTACCATGCACGCATTCTATGATGCTAGTTCAAGCAATCCTTAGGAAGGGTATGATTCCTCAATCCAAGGCTACCATGAACTGGTCTTGGCCTAACCAAGTCATGCTACCATGCAAGCATTTTATGATGCTAGTTCAAGCTACATTGGAGAAGTACTATGGTTCAATCCAAGGCTACCATGGGAACTCCTAACTCAAGCTACCAAGCATGGTCTTGTCATACCAAGTCAAGCTATTCATGAAGGAATACTATGTCTCAACTTTAAGCTATTCTAGTCTAACATGCTTGATTCATTTTAGGAGAGCAAATCTTTCAACCTAGAATCATTCTATGTGAGAGAACCTTTCATCTCCTATCATGTTCACTATGTGTTCATTAGAATAGACTTGCAATCAACACATCTACATATCATGGTCATAGAAACCTTACTCTCAAAGATTTACTTCTTACAATGACCATACATACCTAGACTTTAAGGTATTCTAATCACATGCTTTATCATTAAGAGATTCTAAACATAAATCATCATAAAGATTCAACTTCAAGCTTTACTAGTCATGATCCATCATATATACTATAATATACTTCAGTTCACGTCTACATGCTTCTATTCATGAACAATTACTATACAAGTCATCAATTCTAAAAGATCATCTATAAATCCTCAATTTCCCTTCACAAGGCATAAACCAACATTACTTCAATTTCATCAATTAGACTAGGGTTAACCATGAAAAACATGTAAATTCATCATAATAACATGATTCACTACTAATTCTATCATAAACAAACAATACCCACTCAATTAGGTCAACATACAACATAACCAACAACATTGAAGAAACCCTAACTTGAATTGTAGAATCCTTCATCAAATTGGGGGATTCTAGGGGTCTCCATGGATTAAAGAATCCATGGATGATTAAGCTATCATACCTTGGATACAAAGCCCTCACAAATCTTGTAAGATTGGAGGAATTCGACCTAGCTGGATTCTTATTCTTCTTCTTCTTTCTTGAGTTTTCTAGAGAGAGAATTTTTTAGAGGAAGAAATTTTGGATCTTTTGGGGTTTTGGAATTAATGACTTATTTGAGGTGGTTAAAGGCTTAAAATAGTATATATAGGTGTACTAAGACCATGCAAAACGACCTCACTTAATAACTACCTAATAAGGAATTTCCCTAAAAGCCCTTCACTAGGCAGCCTAATCCAAGGCTCCACGAGTTGTGGTCCTCACCACGAGCTATGGTCCTGCCCATGGTCCTTGGAAAATGGCTTGGGCTTGGTGTCTTGGCCTTCACGAATTGAAAGCACCTTCACAAGCCTTCCCACGAGTTGTGGTCTTGAGCACTTGCCATGAAGTGGCTCGTGAAGTTGAGCCATTTTGAGGCAGCATCAAGGGAGCTACTGCCTTGACCATCACAGACCACACCACGAGCCGTGGTGGTGGTTGTGGAGTTGAGGCAATGTGTCCCAAGCTTGGGGCAGCCTTGGCCCTTGGCTTGGGCCTTGCCCGTTGGCCTTAGCCCTTGCCCTTTGCCTTGTCCCTTGTTTGCCTCACTCTTAGCCCTAGTTGGCCTAATAAGCTATGGGGCATAAGAATATCTCCCCCTTGGGGACATTCGTCCTCGAATGAGGATATAGACACCACCTAAAGAAAATGACTCTAGACTAGCAACCCATCATGCATGCAACACATCTAAATGCACACAACAAAGGAGGAAACATCAACTCCAAACTAAAAATACTCAATGCATCATAGGGAAGTAGGAACTACATCTAACAAGCCAAAATTCATGAAATTCTACATCTATTCATTTTCAAAGAGGAACTACAATCTCCTAGCTAACACATGCTCAATATACACTTATTGAGCTCATATGCAATTTACTCTCAAAAATCATTTATTCTAGGGGGAATCTTTCAACTGCAAACTAAGGAATGCTTATATGTTCATCTCATGAAGTCAAATAGGCAACTCTACTTAATACACTACAACATGAGGTTAAAAAAAAGCACATAATTCACTTCTTTCAAGACCTAAACATTCTCATGAACATGCACATAAAGAAATCATGGCCACAAATAAACACACAATGACCTTGCTATTTAGGCACACCATCTCCCCCTTGGGAGTAAGCCTATACAAACTCCTCTAAACATCATTCATACTAAAGACAACATCAAAGTCTAGCATATCAAATCACAAAAGACAAGCAAGTCCGGAATTTAATAAAGAATATAGCACATACCGATAGCAAGATTAGGAGGTCATTCTTGTTCATCTCTAGATTGAAGAACATAGAACCTATTCTTCTTTTGAGCATTCTCATCCGGACCACTAGTGGCAACCTTCTTATCCTCTCTTCCCTTACCCTTTTGCATGTTAGTGTCCTTGCTTTGTTCCTCAATCCATATACTTGAAAATCAAGGGTTTAACATCAATTTATGGCGCAAATTAAGCATTTGAGAACACTTAATCTATCTAAATAAAGCCCCAAATGAGTCCAAATCTTGGACTCATCAACATCCCCAACTTAAACTTTTGCTTGTCCTCAAGTAAAACTCAAGTTCAGCAGCTCAAAAAGGATGTCTCACACAGTGCTACAAAAGACTCAACATGAATGCACACAACAAGACTCAACTACTCATGCAATGACCAATTGTGCACTCAAAGATTCAAGTTGTGACTCACAATACCAAAGATGTTCAAGTTCACAATACTCGCTTCAAATCCAAGTTCAAGCTAAACAAAGGTACTCCATTGCCCTCACAACAAAGATGATTCCCTATTTACACAAGGTTCTTCAACAATTTATAGTTCCAGAATCACCTACGACTGTCACACTTACAAAGATGAACACATGCATGACTTCACCATAGGTTTGCCCTTATTTTCCAATCAACATTCGCTTCAGCTCGCTCAAGATTACAAAGGTCTTTTCAAGGCTTGTAACAGAGCTGAGTGTAAAGGTATGGTCATTTAGGCTTAGTGGCTGCTACCCTCATGAAATGTGGTCTGAACATCACTTTATTCCTTTTCTTCAACATTTTAATCATGCTCATAATTCACCCCATTATTCAACTTTCAATGGACTACCGGACAACCCATTTCTTTTGCAACTTTCACCACTTTATTTCAAAACTCTTTCATTCTTTTTCTTTTGTGTTCTTCTTTCTTTTCTTTTTTACATGGAGGAGTTCCATCTTTTCCAAGACCATTGCTCAAAGGGGAATTTTTCACACTTCTTGATTTACCTTCTCTTTTTAACACACCCCAACTTTGGCCTAAGTTGGCTATTCAAACAAATCATACTTCTTGAGAGTTATGGGTGAATGTATAAAGAGGGGTCACAACTGTTCAAGTTTCTTCCAAGAAAAGGATAAGGCTCAAAGGGGTTCAAGCAAGGTTCACACACCTCACAAGGTTGGCCACAAAAAGAGGCATATTGTCAATTTTTTTCACTCATCAAAAAATTTTCTTGAGATCATTTCAAGAGCTTGCATCACTTAGTCAACCAGACCAACGGGGCAAATTCTAGGTGTCACCGCACACAATGTTCAATGTAAGCTCATCACACAAGGCATTGGCACCATTATCAAACGAGACTCATTCTAGCTAGTGTGCAATGTTCATTACAAGAGACTTCATTCGATAACCGGCTAGTTAGAACGAGATGCAAAAGTCCACATATTGTCTATGCAACTTCATTTGGCTTCATCATAGCCGCACATTCAAGTCATTCAATTAAGAGTACTATTCAATTCATCAATATTTATAACAATCGATACTCGAATTTACATAAGAATAGCCACAATCACACACAAAAGAGATGGCACAAATTTTCAAAATGGGTCAAAAACCATTTCCATTTAAAACAAGGACCCACAAGCTCAAATATCCACAAGATAGAGTCAAAACACAATTAAAACACAAAACCCAATGTATATATACAAAATATAATCACAAGAGGTAGGTATGGAAATACCTCACCCTACCCACAAAAGAAAAGTGTTTTTCTTCAAATGCAACTAAAATAACCAAAATCAAGAAAACCAATAGAGAGGGAGATAAAGAATGAACCCTATCTAATTAGTCACTCCGTTTGTCAGGGAATTAATGCTCGGTGTCACACTCTGGTCTTGGGCATTAGTGCCCGGGGCAACAGCTACACTGGCTCTACTAAGGCATTCCATGGACGTATCTGTCAGCGATGTCTAAATGACCGACTGTACTATCGTCTCCTCTAAATCAGGAAGGTGCTCATAGATGGTCGACTCTTGAGAATCAAGATGCTCCTCATTCTTCTCCGCCTCTGACTCATCAGTAGCCACATCATCCATAGACTCATCTCTGGTGGTAGGCGGAGGAATATAAGAACTGGTTGGGACACCTGGAGCCTCGGATGACTCAAACAGTGAAGTGAAGTTTGTGTACTTCAGATAATCCATATCATTCCTCAAATCAAAAACCTCGGCTCTCAAAGTCGTCACCTCAAAATTAACCTCCTATCCTCTCTCACAAGTCTCTACTCTCAGCGTGAGAGCATCAATCGATGTTCGGAAGGGTTTCAAAGTAGTTGAAATAGCCCGATCAATCATCTAGTGCACCCTAGTCTCTAGCCGAGAAGCCCGCACATCGATAGAATGGGCTAGGTTACCCATCTTGAAAAGCATGGCCTGAGTGATCCTAGTAACCTGGGAAGCAACAGAAGAACCTGGGGACTAGGAAGGAGTGGTAGCGGATGTACCCGAAGGCTTGAGGTCTGAGTAAGCAAAGATGCCTTTGCAGGTATGGTCTCAACATCAACTACCGGGGATGTATCCACCAGAGTTGCTCTCCTCCTATATGCCTCATCCTGTGTGTGAGTTCGGCCTTTATGCGCCGGATATCAGTGGAGGATGTGGGTCTGACCTCAATGTACCTCTTCTCATCACGAGCAACTCCACCCCGCCGACATAACTCTGTAATCAGTATTGGAAAGGAAGGGATGTTTGGCGCGGTTTAGCCCTCATGGCCATCTCCTACTCGATGATAAGCCCCAAGTTTATCCTCTTCATTGCTATGATCAACCCGAGACAAGCCACCTTTGGGTGGCAGAGGATGGACGCATTCTATGAAGGCATTATGGAGCTGCTAATGAACCTGAACCAATACCGAGCAACAAAGTTCAAGTCCTTCTCCTCAATAGGGGCTGCTACCTCAATCCACCTTGGGGCGGTGTCAGATAAGAGGGGAGTTAGCCAGCCCTTTAGGTCATTGATGAGTCCACAAATTGGACTCATTTTGTGCTATATTTTGATAGAATTAGTGTCCTGAAATGCATATTTTGTCTCAATATCTGACGAAAATCCTTAAGTTTTAGTTATTTAGAGTTTGAGGCAAAGCATGGACACTACTTGGCAAGAAGGAATAAGGCGGCTGAAAAGAACGAAAAAATGAAGGCCTGAAGATTGTCGAGCCCAGTTGGCGAGTCGCCGATCGGCCTAGAGTTTGCCTTTTGTTCTAGTGTGATGAGCCTCGAAGGAAAGGGTCAAGTTGGCGATGAAATGGAGCAGTCAGTGCATCGCCGAGCAGTTTCACGAAGCAGTACCATATCACCCAACGGCTCGAAACATGAAGAGGCTGAAGGCTAAATTAGGAAGGCGATGTAATCGACTTAAAGGCGGATCACCGAGTGTATCGATGATCCTGACTAACTGTGCCGAATGGTCCTCCGCAGCACAAATTTTCTAACACTATAAATGCTTGTTTTAAATTTTTAGCTTAGTATCAAGTATCACTTCTATTATTCTAACTTTTTACAGCTTTTAGAGAGTTTAATTTTTGAGGGTTTTGGAGACTTTGTTCTAAAACATTGAAGATTCAAAGGGTTTCAACTCTAAGAAATTGGACATGGGTCTCGAAGAATCTTCACTCTTGACATGTTTTAAGACTTAATTCTTCACACCCCCAATTGATGGAAACTGATATTGGTATAAATTTTTATCTCTTTTACATGTCTAGCTAAAGCCATAATTCTTAGGGTGTGATTTTGTGAATATAAGTTAAATTATTTGTTGGGTCTTGCTTGTTGATGGTTTATTTGTTGATTAAATGTGATTTCGTTTAGTAGTTGTGTATGAACTTAATGGGATTGTAGTTGCAAATACGATTTCATCTTAGTGTTTTTGGCTTGCTCAAGGGAGAAGTCGTAAAACAAAGACTACTAAATTGATAGCTGGTGGTATTGGGTCGACATGGGTTCAGCTCGAGAGAGTGAACCCTAGTCCTTCTCTCACACATTCAGCTTGTGAGAGTGAATGGGTTAAGACGAAGGTTGTGCTTAATGCGGCAACTCGGTGTTCGAGAGAAACCGAGTTGATTCGGGGTAAGTTGCTCGAGAGAGAATTTACCCCCACTATAGTCTAGCCTAGTCACAAATGTTCAACAATTTACTATCAAAAGCATGTACCCGATAGTCTAGTTTATCTCGTATTCCTATCACATTCCTAGAATCTCGTCTCCATATTTGGTTTCCTTATATTTTTGTTCTTTTTAGTTATGAATCACTACAAACCCCCATTGATAATTGACGCTTGCATCACTCTTTATATTTAGTATGTTTTTATTCGTTAATATTTATAGCTATGACTAATTAGAACTTGATTTTATTTTTCTACTAATTCTCAAAACCACTCCTTGTGGGAATGATCCCAACCCTTGGTTGGGTTATATCACTACACGCAATCATTTTGCACTTGAACCGAAATATTGTCAGTTGATTACGTCGAACATCAAAATAGCGCCACTGCCGGGGAATGGTGTTATTTGAGAATTTGTAGTTAGTAAAATATTTGTTCTTCTTAGTCATAATTTATTAGCTTTATTTTTAGTTTTGTTTTTCTATGAGTTGTTATTGTAGGCAGATACGTTGAGCATGACTGAGGGAAATGGTGGCAAATTGGCTGAGACGAATCAAGAAGTCGAGAGGGATTTCAAGTTAACCGCACTGGTAACACAGCTGAACGATTTGGCCACCGAAATATCAGAGGTGGAAGACCAGTGCAAAAGTCAAGAGAGGTACATACCACCTCATGATCGTAAAAAGTCTAGAGACAGGGAGAAAAATCATGTCGAGGACACACTACAAATCATTCTCCAAAAGATCACTGAACAAGATCGAGTGTTGGAAGAGATAAAGGAGAATATTGAACTGTTGAATCAGATGATTGGCTCTCATTCTAGATCTATCTAGTTGACCAGGACACTTATGAGTTATGCAGTGCCTCAGCTCCACTCAAATGAACTATTGGGATTACCTAGTAACACTAGGGCCAACCCCAATAATGGAGAATGAGTAAGGACTTGCGTCGGGCAATGACGTTAACTAAGGCGCTTCTTGGGAGGTAACCCAAGGTGTTAATAGATTTCTTTTAAGTTTAGAATAATCGTGTGTTGATTGCGTAGGATAACGTGAGGAAAATGTTGAAAAGTGCAACTTCGCAAGTTAGAGATCCAATGGGAGAATCGCCAACGAAGTCAGCTACCCTGACCGAGACCGTTGTTAGACTTAAGACAGATTCAAAATGAGAATCTGTAAAACTCAGTGAACCTTTGAAACTATCGGTGAGTCACCAAACAGGTCAGCGAACACGACATAGTCCACCGTTTGGACCTCCATACTAATAGAGATCTTGTAAAAGTCGGCAAAGTAAATGACTAATTCGTGAGTCGCCGATTGGATCGGCGATCATGACTAATATCATCGAATGGGTGCAAACTGGACGGTCTTTAAAAAGAAAGAATGGTTTAAACTTCCTACTCTTTCATTTTCCCTCGTTTTAACCTTCCAAATCTAGCATCTATTTAGTATTTTGAATATTGTTGCACTCGATAAGTATTTTGGTTGTTTATTTGAGCTCAGAGTTGCAAAACTTTGCCGCTTAGCATCACAAATTTATATTGTTCCGCATAAAAGGTTGGTTTTCCAAATCCAGTGTTCATTTTTATCGCATTTTGTACTCATTTGCAAATGATCATATCGTATTGTCATGTGTTAGGCCTCTCTGATAGGATTATAAAGCTTACATGCCACTGTTAATTTGATACTCTTGCCCGTATTGGTTAGATCGTCGAATACCTGTGTTTTTGTTCCTTAAATTGAGTTAAATTTTGTGGGGGTATGCTTGAATGTTGGTTAGATTGGTAGGGTGAAGTCTGAGTAGCCCGTATTTTGCTAAATGACGTAAATGGCACAATGATAGAGTGAGTGACACCATTCTTAAGGGCAGAAGTCATCAAATGACCAAATTTGGCAAAACCGAGAAAATTTGAATATCTTGGGGCAATGGATGTTATGGGTCTGAACTTAATTGTATTAGTGCATGCTTTGATTTTGTATTTGGGGGTTGCGGGGTTGAATTCGACAAGATGGGTTAAAAATAGGCACGTTGGGCCATTTGGCAAGCTGGGTCGAGCTCGCCGAACCACTCGGCGGTTCACCTAATATCCCCACATCGCCTTTAGTTTCAAGTTGTATGTGTTGTTGGCTAATGTAACTTTTGGTGAGACGCTTGATGTCGCCAAAGGCACTCGGCGACTCGCCGATCATCTTTGTTTCGCCCTTTGTTTGGACCCATGAACCCTTACTACACTGGAACTTTTAGCGAGCTAGCCCCGGCTTACCAAAGGCTATCGGCGAATTGCCAAAAGTGACCTCCCATCGCCAACTTGCTGAGAATGGTAAGTCAATCCTTTCGAAAAGCCCGATTAACTCGGCGAATCTCTATGCACTTGCTTCTCTGTGAAACTGATTAAATCATTCCTAATATTTTTTCTTAATATCATGCAGCCATGGCCAGAACAAACATAGATGAGCAACCTCGAAAAAGAGTACGGGGTGTCAAAATTAATGAAGGGGGAGCAACCCCTTCGAAAAAAGGAAGGCAGGAACCTCCACCAGGCGATAAAAGGAAGGGAAAGAGGCCCATATCTGATAGGGCTGCTGCTAGTCCCCGGACTAATGTACCTGAACCTGATAACGATCAGCTATTGTGACCCAGTGCTCTGAGACCAGGACTAGATCTCACCCCATTTCCACCACAGTACATCCTGCCTCCACACCAGCAGAGTCAGCACCAACTCTAGCCCCTTCTGTGGCTCCTGTGCTACCAGTCATTTCGTTACCTATACTCCTCAACAGGTTGAAAGGCGATGGTTTGCGAACCATCCCAGAGGAAAAACTACTATCTATAGAAGGACTGGAGAACCAATACCCAGTGTAGCGGAGTTAATATAGTGGCATCAGTTTCAGATGTTCACCAGACCACGAGGTCCATATATTCCTTCATAGGTTCATGAGTTTTATGCAGCATATGGGGAACTGGTACCGAAGAGTAAGAAAAAGGCCAGCGAGTTCAGACCGATTAAGTTGGTCATGGTCAAAGGTGTGGAGGTAAGTTGTAGGACTATATATTCCTCATGGGAATGCACTGGCATATGAAGGATTGCCTATAGCAGAAACTCTAGAGGATCTCAAGGGTTGATTTGCCCCCTTATATCTGATACCACTCCTCGGTGAATGGAGGCGGGAGTCGAAATTGAAAATAACGATTTGAATATAGCTGCCCGATATTGGTTTTGATTCATTAGTAGCTTAATAATGACTTCATAGAATGAATTTGTCCTCTGACTTGCGAAGGCAGCCTGCTTGGGGTCTATTTTATCGAAGAGGCGACTCAACTTGGGCCTTATCATAGAGCAAGAGATACCAATAAGAACCAAACAGAGGCAGACTTCTATGCCATTTCCAGTACTGATCACAGAGTTGTGTCGGCGTGCTGGAATGCCTAGGGATGCCACTAGAGACTTTGAGGTGACCCCATCCTCCTCCACTGACATTCGGCATATTGAGGCCGAGTACACTAGAGAGGAGGCTGACATAAGAAGAGCAGCACCGACAGACACTTCTCCAGAAATGGATGTCAACTCTATACCTGCAGAGGCGTTTACACCTACTCCGGCCTCCGGGCCTTCAACAGATACACCTATGGTGGTATCTAGTGGAGCTGGTCCTTCTGAGATGATTCTGGGCACTGATGCCCAAGTACAGACTACTGCACCGAGAACTGAGACCAAGACAGATGGAGAGACTGCATAGACAGGATCATTTCTTTACCTGCCTCTCTATCTTACTTTCTTTCACTCTTGGATACGTTAATTTATTTGCATTTGAGGACAAATGGTTTTTATTTGTGGTGGGATGGTGAGCCCCACCTTTTGTGTGAATATTGATGCTTCGCTGTTTTGTGCATATAATTGGGTTGTTTTGCTTATAATTATGTGTTACACTGCTTCTTGGGGATGTTGAGCTTGTGGCTCCTTTTATCTTAAATTGTAAATGATTTTGAACCCTTTCAAAAAATTTTAAATTTTCCCCACCTCTTGAATGTGTGGAATGTGGCTGTTCTTTAGCAAATTTGAGTCTTGGTTTTGATCAATAGCGATGATTCAAATAGTGCTCATAATCGAACGAACATGAATGTGCGGCTGCAATGAGATCAATTGAAGTTGCATAGTCAATATGTGAACTCTTTGTATCTCGTTGTGTCTAGCCAATTATCAAATTGATTCTTTTGTAATGAACGTTACACACTAACGAAACTGTGGAGTCTTGTTTGACTTTGGTGTCGATGCCTTGTGTGATGAGCTTTATGTGAACCATGAATGATAACACCTAGAATTTGCCCAGTTGGTCCGGTCGACTAAGTAAGGCTATCTCTTGATATGATCTTAGGCAACTTCGAAGTGTGCTAGCCAATTTGACATATACCTCTTTAGTGGCCTACCTTGTGAGTGTGTGAACCTATTTTGAACACCCCTTCAGACTTACCTTTCTTTGGAAGAAACTTGATGAAAACATGATCTTTCTTAATTCACTACCCATAATCCTCGTGATACGTAGTTGATCAAATAGCCAACTTAGGCCAAAAGCCTAAGTTTGGGGTGTGGTGAAAAGAAAAGGCAAGTCAAGAAGATCAAGAAAAGTCCCCTTTAACCCATGGTGTTGAAAAAAAAATGGAACCCCTCCATACAAAAAAAGATAAAGAAAAGGAATGAAAAAGTTGTGGAATAAAGTACAAAAGAAAAGGGGGTTTCGAACAATCCATGGAAGTGAATAATGGGATGGCTTACGAGCACTAAAGAAAATGATGAAAGAAGAGGAAAGAGGGTGTTGAAAGCACCACATTTCATGAGGATGAAAGTCACTAAGCCTAAATGATCATACCTTTGCACTCAACCCCATTACAAGCCCTAAAAAGACCTTTTTGATCTTGAGTGAGCCGAAACAGTTGTTGATTGGAAAATATGGGCAAACCTATGGGTGAAAGCATGCATTGTGTTCTTCTTTATGAGAGTGAGCATTGCATTTGATTCCAGAACTTTAAATAATTAAACCATTATGTGTGAATATGGAATCATTATTGGTGAGAGGGCATTTGAATACCTTTGTTGAACTCGAACTTGCATCTGAAAAAGTATAGTGAGCTTGAGAATCTTTGATAAGGTGTGTCACAACTTGAGTCTTTCAGTATACTATTGATCCTTGCATGAGTAAGTTGAGTCTTGTTGTGTACATTCATGATTAAGTCTTGTGTATCACTGTTTGAGACATCCTTTTTGAACTACTGCAATTAAGGTTTACTTGAGGACAAGCAAAAGTTTAAGTTAGGGAGTTTGATGAGTCCACAAATTTGACTCATTTAGGACTATATTTTGATACAATTAGTGTCCTCAAATGCATATTTTGTCTCAATATCTGATGAAAATCCTTAAGTTTCAGGTATTTAGAGTTTGAGGCAAAACATGGACACTACTTGGCAAGAAGGAACAAGGCGGTTGAAAAGAACGAAGAAATGAAGTCCTGAAGATCGCCGACCCTAGTTGGCGAGTCATCAATCAGCCTAGAGATTGCCTTTTCATCCAGTGTGTTGAGCCCTGAAGGAAAAGGTCAAGTTGGCGATGAAATGGAGCAGTCGGCGCATCACCGAGCAGTTCTATGAAGCACTACCATATCGCCCAATGACTCAAAACGTGAAGAGGTTAAAGGCTAAATTAGGAAGGCGATGTAATCGACCAAAAGGCGGATTGCTGAGTGTATCGGCGATCCCGACTAACTGTGCCGAATGGTCGCACAAATTTTCAAACACTATAAATACTTGTTTTAAATTTCTAGATTAGTATCAAGTATCACTTCTATTATTCTAACTTTTTACAGTTTTTAGAGAGTAAGTTTTAGAGGGTTTTGGAGACCTTGTTCTAAGACCTTGAAGATTCAAAGGGTTTCAACTCTAAGAAATTGGATGTAGGTCTCGAAGATTCTTCACTCTTGACGTGTTTTAAGACTTAATTCTTCATACCCAGTTGATGGAAACTGATATTGGTATAAATTTTTATCTCTTTTACATATCTAGCTAGCTAAAACCCCAATTCTTGGGGTGTGATTTTGTAAATATGGGTTAAATTATCTATTGGGTCTTGCTCGTTGATGGTTTATTTGTTGTTTAAATGTAATTTCATTTAGTAGTTGTGTATGAACTTAATGGGATTTTAGTTGCAAATACGATTTCATCTTATTGTTCTTGGATTACTCGAGGAAGAGGTCGTAAAACTAAGACTACTAAATTGATAGCTGGTGGTATTGGGTCAACATGGGTTCAGCTCGAGAGAGTGAACCCTAGTCCTTCTCCCACATATTCAGCTCGAGAGAGTTAATGGGCTAAGGCGGAGGTTGTGCTTAATGCAGCAACTCGGTGTTCAAGAGAAACCGAGTTAATTCGGAGTAAGTTGCTCGAGAGAGAATTTACCCCCACTATAGTCTAGCCTAGTCACAAATGTTCAACAATTTACTATCAAAAGCATGTACCCGATGGTCTAGTTTATCCCGTATTCCTATCGCATCCCAAGAATCTCGTCTCCATATCTAGTTTCCTTATATTTTTACTCTTTTTAGTTGTTAATCACTACTAACCCCCATTGGTAATTGAGGCTTGTGTCACTCCTTAGATTTAGTAGGTTTTTATTCGTTAATATTTATAGCTATGACTAATTAGAACTTGATTTTATTTTTATACTAATTCTCAAAACCACTCCCTGTGGGAACGAACTCAACCCTTGGTTGGGTTATATCACTACGCGCGATCGTTTGGCACTTGAACCAAAATAGTGTCAGTTGATTACGTCGAACATCAGTCATCCAGAGTTTGTGTTTTTGTCATGCCCTCATACTCATGCTCAAATCCTGTAGCACTGTCAAGTGCAACATTTATATCATAGCTGTTGCATCCTACTGTTCTCTCCCGTACCATTACAGACGCCATCGGTCTTAAGGCATTGGCCTTCTTCTTTCCCTGGGGTACTAAATCACCATAAGCGGTGTAGAACTCTTTGACCTATGTGGGGATGTATAGGCTTCAGGGCTTGGTGAATAGGTCAAATTTGTGGAAGCGGAGAGTGTCCCATACCAAAGAGTACCTGTCCACCACACTATCCGTGGAAAGTCTCTTTTCCTCTAGTCTTCAATCCCTCGGCCTTTGGTCTATTGAGTAATCGGGGAGGAGGACCCTGAACTCGTGGTGCTTCTCTGTCAGAGTTGGCACTGTATCAGCGGCAGGAGGGGTAGAATACGAAATCCTAGACAGATTTTGACGAACTCTAGCACGAATCTCAGCTCACCGGGTCTGTAGTGGTTGGTCATCCTCAGGCTCGGAGAATGAGGCCTGAGAATGGAAAGAATCCCCATCACTGCCGGAGTCGTGCTCCGATCTCTCGGCTACAGGCGCTTTGCCCTTGCCCTTGCCTCCGTTAGGAGGGGCATTCTTTCCCATTTTAGAAGGAGAAACTGCTCCCTCATTGATTACGATTCCCTGTGCTCGCTTGCGGGTTGGCATTCCATTCTCGTCCCAATTGGTCCTAGCAATATTTGCAAAACACATTGGAAAGAGTTAGAAAATACCGCAATAAAAATCTCAAAATTCAGGTTATAGAATGACCCGCCGAAGCAATCAGCGAGTCACCGAGTCACTTTGGCGAGCCAGATCGGGCTCGCCGAAAGGATCAGCCTGAAAATTTTCCAAAAATCAGACAAGTCAGCGACATGCAGGGCCCTTCGGCGAATCACTGACACCACTCGGCGAGCTCAGACTAGCCCACCGAAATTTACAGTATGTTTTTAGGGGTTAGGGACGTAGAAAAGGCGATCAATGGACCATTGGGTGAGTCACTGAGTGAACTCGGCGAGCTCAAGCTTCTCACTAAAATTTACAGACTCTAACTCAGCCAAATTTTGAAATTAAAGGCGATCAAGGGGGACGTTGCCAAACCGCCGAACAGTTTGGCAGGCTCGACCCATTTCGCAAATCTACCCAACGTGCAAAATTTCAACCCCGTTTCCCAAATTCAAGCCCACAACCCCCAAAATAAAAGTCAAACTACATACTTAATCAATTAGGCCCATACCCAATTAACCCATGCGTCCGGGGTACTGTGACTTCCCTCGGTTTGGCCAAAATTGGCCATTTGACAACTTTTGTCCTTAATAATGATGTCAAATGATCCATCATTGGGCAAAGTACGTCATTTAGCGCAATTGGGAGTTACTCAGACTTCACCCAACTAGACCCAACATTAATTAACCACAACCCAATAATTTATGATCAATTTTAATGCACAAAACTCGAGAAATCAACATTTCAAACAATTAAGCACAATTTCAAAACTAAAATAGGTAAACCAACACATCAAATACAATTTCAACACAGGCCCAACACACAACAATTAAATTTTGCCAAATGCATTCGAGTTCAACCACTAATCATGAGTTTGGGGTTGGAAAACAAACATTTAAGCCGAATAAAGAATTTTATATGCTAGGCGGCAATGTAATCCAAATTCGAGCAGGAGATCAAGAATAAAAAGTGATAAAAATAGGAAAATATGTAAACCACTCGGCGATCCGCCGAGTGGTGGCATACCTCGCCGAGTTTTATAGGACCTCCAATAAATTTGGGGGTCCAAACAGCAGACGAAATTGGGATCGCCGACCTGTTGGCTGAGTCGCCGATTCATCTATTGGCCCACCGAGTTTTACAGACTCCCACCTGATATTTTTGTGAGTCCAACGACGGTCCAAATCGGACTCGCTGACCTTTTCGGTGAGTCGTTGATTGGACTATTTGCTCAATCTGCACATTTTTAAGCACATTCCACTTTTCAACCTACACAATCAACACCCGTTATCCAAAACAAAATACAAAGCATTAAGAACTTGGGTTAACTGATGAGTCCACAAATTGGACTCATTTAGGGATTTATTATAATAGAAATAGTGTCCTTGAATGCTTGTTTTATCTCAGTACTTGATTAAAATGTTGAAGTTTCAGGTATTTGAAGTTTTAGTGGAAGCATAGACACTTAGGCGCACAACGGAGCAAATAGGGCTGAAAAGAACAAGAAATGGAATCATGCGGATCGCCGAGTTCAACTTGGTGAGTCACCGAAACGACATGAACTGCCCTCCGTTCCATTATGCGAAGCCTTGAAGGAAGTAGATCAAAAGGCGAGGAAATGAGCAGTTGGCGAGTCACCGATCAGTTCCGCGAAGCAGAACTGTACCGCCCAATGATCCAGAATGCGAGGATGCTAAATGCAAGACACTGAAGGCGATGAGCTGACCAAAAGGCAGAGCGCCGAGTTCATCGATGATCTCGACTAATGTCGTCGAACAATCCTCCGCAGCACAATCTGTGAAAACTATAAATACTATTTAGAATTGTAGTCTTAGTGTGGAACAATTATTATTATTATTTCCACTTTAGAACATACTTTAGCTGAAATTTTTCTCTCAAGTTTGGAGAGGGTTTTGTGGAGGCTTGAAGAAAGGAGTTCTTCTTCCCCAAGTTGGAAGTAGGTCTTGTCTATTCATTTTCCTTTGCTTAATTTAAGGTTTAATTTCTTATACCCAGTTGATTTCATTATCATGCTAGGTATAATTTATTATTTCTTGATGTGTGGCTAAAAATCCCCATTCTTGGGGTGTGATTTAGAAAGTATGGGTTCATATTCTTGTGGGGTCTTGCTTGCTGATAGGTTAGATGTATTTTAATGGTAATTTCACCTAGTGATTGTAGTTTAATCTAAAGGGTTTGTAGTTGCAAATACAAAGCCACCCATGTGTTTTTGGCTTGCTCGAGAGGGAGGTCGCGAAACCAAAACCACTAGACAAATAGCCTAATGAGTGGGTTGACATGAGGTTCAGCCCGAGAGGGTGAGCCCTAGTCCCATACCCTAACACTCAGCTCGAGAGAGTGAGTGGGGTAAGGCGTAGGTTGGTCTTCATGCTGCAAATGGGTGTCCGAGAGGAATGCATTCGAAATGGGGTAAGTTGCCTGAGAGGGAACTTATTTCCATTTAAAGCCTAGCCTAGTCACTATTATTTTGCAAATTTCCTATCGAAAGCATGTACACAAAAATTTATCTCAACTTATATTGCGGTCACATCCCAAGAACCTTTCCCCATACTTGATTTTCTTGTTTATTTTGTTGTTTTAGTACTTGTTACAAAATCCCCTTTGATATTTGACACTGTTGTGTCGCCCCCTTTAATTTACAATGTCTTTTATCGCAAATGTCTTTAGCTACGACTAGTTAGAAAGTAAATTCTATTTTTCTATCAATTCTCAAAACCGCTCCCTTGGGAAATGACCCCAACTCTTGGTTGGGTTATTATATTATCGACGATCGTAGACACTCATACTGTAGGATAGTGTTGTTGGTCACGATAAGCATCAAAATGGTGCCGCTGCCGGGGGGTGGTGTTATTTGGGAATTCGTAGTTAAATAAAATTTTGGATTCCTTCTAATTTTAGTTTTACTAATCTAAATTGTAGTTTTGTTTTGCTAGTTTGAATATCAAAGCAGGGACCTAAGGATGGAAAATCACTATGGATACCACATGAATCATCCCCTTTTGAAACTATTGAACATCAGGGACAACCTCCTGACCTTCAAACAGGCAGGGGAGGAGACAATTCCGAAATTGTGGCTGAGATTCAAAGAAATTTTGTAGACATGCCCATCTCATGGAATGCCTGATAAGACACTCCAATATTGCTTCTATTGGAGTCTCGAACCGGAAAATAAAAGCATAGTTGAGCACCTTTTCGAAGGAAAAATGCTAAACCAACCCTACGAAGTTGTCG
The DNA here is from genome assembly GCA_036250505.1 of Solanum acaule. Lineage (NCBI taxonomy): Eukaryota > Viridiplantae > Streptophyta > Magnoliopsida > Solanales > Solanaceae > Solanum > Solanum acaule. The sequence goes on along the minus strand of JAJOOR010006750.1, from coordinate 19,509 downwards.
CCACACTACTTGACAATATGGTCAAAGCCAGCAAAGAAACTCAAAAGAAATATAAATGGGACAAATTGGTGGCTCAAGTAGATGTCTTATCTAAACGGGTTTTTGTATTGGAAGAACAAGCCAAGGAGAGGGAGAAGGACTTCTCCCTTCGAGAGTGCAAACATGGAAAGAAGCATAAGGGTGTGCAAAAAGATGATACCTTTTCAATCATTCAGCAAAAACTTTAAGAACATGACAAGAAGTTGAATGACATGAAAGACAACATTGAAATGCTAAATGAAACGACCACCGCAAACTCCATGACGATTCAGCTGGATGATGCTCAGATAAACCATTTGATGACATGTCAATACCCACCATTCGCTGAGGACTCAACTAACTACACCATGGGTGATTTCGAGGACGAAGAGTTAGTCTTTCACTTGCGTTATGTCGCGACGTTAACTCAGGCGTTGTTTGGGAGGCAACCCAAAACCCCATATTATCTTATATTTGTGTACTAGTAAAATAATAGTGTCTTAGTCTTGCAGATTTAAGTGTGATAGGTGCCAAAGAGGTGTAGAATGGCGAGCAATAGATCCAGTTAGCGAATCGCCGAAGACACCGGTGAGCAATGCTATTTCGCCGTTTGACTCAAGGCACCCTCTGAGCCTCGAGAGCGTGGGTTCAAGATAGGTGTATTGGAATGCTAAGAAAAGTTGTACAGAGTTTGATGAATCACTCCGCAATGCACCAACCGTCCCCAACATATCTTCTTCTTTATGAGACATCCGTTGATGACTCCAACTCGAAGCAGCTGCCTAACCAGGATTATTCTCTAGCCCTATCTCTGTCTTTCTTTAATTTGACCTCTGGATTATTGTCATATATTTGAGGACATATATATTTTCAATTGTGGTGGGGTGAGGTCACAAAGCCCACACCTTTTGTGTGCTATTTGATGGTCGCATTTTGTGATTACATTTGGGCTGTTATGTTTTTAATTGTGTTTTGAAAACTGGTTGGCAATTGATTGAGCTTGTGGCTCCGTTTTCGCTTATTTTTAATTGCAAAATGACTTTGACCCTTCCGAAATTTTTTGATTTTTTCGCACATTTTTGCCACCCTTCGTGAGTTGAATGTGGCTGTTCTTTCGCAAAAATTTGAGTCTCGGTTTTGATCAATACCGATGACTTGAATAGTGCTCTCAATTGAACGAACATGAATGTACGGCTACGGTGAGGCAAAATGAAGTTGCATAGACAATATGTGAACTCTTTGCATCTCGTTATGATTAGCCATTTATCGAATTGATTCTCTTGTAATGACCATTGCACATTAGTGAAAGTGGGTAGTCTTGTTTGACTTAAGTGTCAATGCCTTGTGTGTTTAGCTTACTTTGAACCTTGCATGAATAAACCTGGAATTTGTCCTGTTAGTCTGATTGATTTAGAAAGGTGTACTCTTGAGATGATCTTAGGCAATTTTAAAGAGTGTGAGACAATTTGACATATACCTCTTTTTCTGACCTACCTGTGAGCGTATGAAAATCTTTTGAACACCTTTGAGCCTTACCTTTCTTTGGAAGAACCTTGATAAACTCTAGACCTTACTTAATCCACGACCTTTAATCCTCTTGATTTGTGGTTTAGTGAATAGCCAACTTAGGACAAAAAGCCTAAGTTGGGGGTGTGGTGAAAAGGAAAAGGAGAAGTCAAGAAGTGCTATAAGAAGTCCCCCTTTACCCATGTTGCAGAACAATGGAGCCCTCCAAAAAAAAATAAAAAAATTGAAAAAGAAATTTGTGGAATAAAGTACAAAGGATATTGGGGTTCCAAGCAATTCATGAGGAGTGAATAAAAGGATGACTTAGAAGCACTAGAAAAAGAAGTGATAAAGGAAAAAAAGGGAATGCTTTGAGAATACCACATCTCACGAAGAAAAAGTCACTATGCCTAAATGACCATACCTTTGCACTCAGCCCCGTTATAAGCCTTAGAAAGACCTTTTTGATCCTGAGTAAGCTGGATCGAAAGTCAATTGGAAAATAAGGGCAAACCTATGGGTGAAAACATGCATTGTGTTCCTCTTTTTTAGTGTGAGCATTGTATATGATTCCTGATCTTAAACTGACTCATATATGTATGTGAATATGGAATCATTCTTTGTGCGAGGGCATTTAGATATTTTTGTTAAGTTTGATCTTGCACAAGTAGCTAGTATTGCAAGCATGAGAATCTTTGGTGATGGTGCGTCACAATTTGAATCTTTGAGTACACAATTGATCCTTGCATAAGTAAATTGAGTCTTGTTGTGTGCATTCATGATTTAGTCTTGTGTAGCACTATTTGAGGCACCCTTTTTGAACGGCTGAACTTGAGTTTGCTTGAGGACAAGCAAAATTTAAAGTTGGGGGTGTTGATGAGTCCACAAATTGGACTCATTTAGGGCTTTATTATAATAGAAATAGTGTCCTTGAATGTTGTTTTATCTCAATACTTGATTAAAATGCTGAAGTTTCAGGTATTTGAAGTTTTAGTGGAAGCATAGACACTTAGGCGTAAAACGGAGCAAATAGGGCTGAAAAGAACAAGAAATAGAATCTTGCGGATCGCCGAGTTCAACTTGGCGAGTCGTCGAGACGACATGAACCACCCTTCATTCCAGTACGCGAAGCCTCGAAGGAAGTGGATCAAAAGGCAACAAAAGTAGCAGTCAGCGAGTTGCCAATAAGTTCCGCGAAGCAGTACTGTACCGCCCAATGATCCAGAATGCGAGGATGCTAAAGGCAAGACACTGAAGGCGATGAGCTGACCAAAAGGCGGATCGCCAAGTTCATCGATGATCTCGACTAATGTCGCCGAACAATCCTCCGCAGCACAATCTGTGAAAACTATAAATACTAGTTAGAATTGTAGTCTTAGTGTGGAACAATTATTATTATTGTTCTCACTTTATAACATACTTTAGCTGATATTTTTTTCTCAAGTTTGGAGAGGGTTTTATGGAGACTTGAAGAAAGGAGTTCTTCTTCCCCAAGTTGGAAGTGGGTCTTCTCTATTCATTTTCATTTGCTTAATTTAAGGTTTAATTTCTTATACCTAGTTGATTTCATTATCATGTTAGGTATAATTTCTTATTTCTTGATGTGTGGCTAAAAACCCCATTCTTAGGGTGTGATTTAGCAAGTATGGATTGATATTCTTGTTGGGTCTTGCTTGCTGATAGGTTAGATGTATTTTAATGGTGATTTCACCTAGTGGTTGTGGCTTAATCTAAAGGGTTTGTATTTGCAAATACAAAGTCACCCATGTGTTTTCGACTTGCCCGAGAGGGAGGTCGCGAAACCAAATCCACTAGACTGATGGCCTAAGGAGTGGGTCGACATGAGGTTCTACCCGAGAGGGTGAGCCCTAGTCCCATATTCTAACTCTCAACTCGAGAGAGTGAGTAGGGTAAGGCGTAGGCTGGTCTTCATGCGACAGAGGGGTGTCCGAGAGAAACGCATTTGAAATGGGGTAAGTTACCCGAGAGGGAGCTTATTTCCATTTAAAGCTTAGCCTATTCACTATTATTTTGCAAATTTCCTATCGAAAGCATGTACCCAACAATTTATCTCAACTAATATTGCGGTCTCATCCCAAGAACCTTTCCCCATACTTGATTTTCTTGTTTATTTTGCTATTTTAGTACTTGTTACAAAACTCCATTTGATATTTGACACTTTTGTGTCGCCCCCTTTAATTTACAATGTCTTTTATCGCAAATGTCTTTAGCTACGACTAGTTAGAATGTAAATTTTATTTTTCTATCAATTCTCAAAACCGCTCCCTTGGGACACGACCCCAACCCTTTGTTAGGTTACTATATTATCGATGATCGTAGACACTCATACCGTAGGATAGTGTCGTTGGTCACGATAAGCATCATTGACCCCAAGAAGAGCCTTAGTTAACGTCGTGACACGACACAAGTACCCATTCAAGCTTCATTTTTGGGGTTTGCCATAGTATCACTAGGCAACCCCCCTTGTTGTCTTGGGTTAAGATGTGAAGAAATTTGACCCATTTGGGTCTCCAACTTTCTAATAGAGATTGAATGAGAGGTCACCATTAGATTTAAAGTTGAGAAATTCTCTTTTATCTCTTTCAACACTCAGTCGTATCCTTCGACTTCGTTGAGAATACGTGAGAGTATATCTCTTGTCTGGCCACCCTCATAATCCTTGGGCTTTTGACGCTCATGGGGAGGAACGTACCTATCCTTCTCCCCCTCTCTATTCCATCTTTGGTTACCACCTGACCTAAAGTAATTTGCATGATGGCTCCCTCCTTGATTGGCTAAGAAGTTTATTTCCCTTTTGTACAGCACTTCAAATTCCATGATATTTTTGGCCAAGATATCCAGCTAGGTCATCATTTTTGCAAGATTATGGTCCCTCTCCTTATCCTTATTAATCTTAGTCATGCGATCGAGGAGTTGGGATACTATCGCATAGGGCTGTCACATTATACCACCCAGAGAAATTTGGTCAGCCACTCCTCTGTTTACTGAATCAAGACTTCTATAGAAACATTCCAGCAGCACCTTATTGGAGATTCCATGAGTCAGTCACTGGAGCAATAGCTTTTTAAACCTCAGCCACATCTCATGGATTGGCTCACCCTCCAAGCATTTGAAATCTTGGATGTTTTCCCGAAGAGTTATCATCTTCGAAGGAGGGAAAAAGTGCACTGGGAATGCAATAATAAGCTCTTCACACGAAGTGATGGAATCTCTTGGCAAATCTGCCAACCATTTGCTTGCCTTGCCCATAAGGGAAAATGGGAACAACTTCAACTAGAACGATTCTTGCGATATGTTCTTAAATGAGAACAGTCCACAGACATCAACAAAATTCATGATATGCTCATGGGGATCCTCATGAGCCAGACCTCCAAATAAACCCTTTAGTTGAAGGAGCTGAAGCATGGTGCTTGTAATGTGGAAAACGTGTTCCCTTCAGCTGGAGGCAAACAATTGGCCCCAACACCACCCATTTTGACTGGATCATTGAATTTTTGGTCATTGACATCGTTGAGATTCCCGATATCATCTTGGTGGCCCACTTGGCTACCTGACTACTGTTTACGCTCATCTCCTCTGTTTAGCACAAGCAACACAAAACAAAAAACAAAAATAAATAGATTCAACTATAACTAAGATGAACACAATTAAACTTCACCAAAAGAATTTCAAACAACACCAGTCCCCGGCAGCGGTGCCATTTTGATTTGACGTTTTAAGCCCACCTCATCCAATTCTAGGTGTTTAACGATCGTAAATCAGTATAAAACCCAACCAAATGAGTTGGAGTCGAATCCCACAAGGAGTGGTACGTGTCTCAAATTCAATTAGGAAGTACAAATGTGGTCTAATCAGCCATTGGAATATAAATTATCGATTAAAGACATAATCAAGTAAAAAGGGGTGACACGAATGTCAAATGGGGGTTTTTGGCTTTAGTTATCAACTACAAACAGTCACAAAAACTTTGAATTTACAATAGGAAGATGGATTCTTGGGGTGTAATCGATTATATGCAAATATAGGCATATGGGTAATTGCAACTATTAGTAAATAGCTAAATATTAGTGAGTATACTAGACTCTAAGGGGGATAGTTTTCTCTCGAACAGTTATCCTGAATCAGGTTGATTTTTTTCGAATATCAACAAGCATGACAATTAAAAGCAGCCCACACCTTAGTCAATTCACTCTCTCGAGATATATGTGTGGGATTGGGTTTAGGATTTACTCTCTTGATCTATACCCAGATCAACCCAATGCTCACAAACCATCAATCAATAACTGTAGTTTTAAAACCTCTCTCTCGAGCAAGCCAAGAACACAAATATAGAACTGCATTTGCAACTAAAATTCTTAAATTAAACCACACTTAATGATTGAACTCACTTATAAATAGCATTTAAACTAACAATTAGCAATAACCACAAACTAATTCAGCACATAATCACATGATCACACCTCAAGAATTGGGGTTTTAGCTAGACATTATAAAAAGGTAAAAAAATAGTTACCAAATTGATTATCCATCAATTGGGTAAGATTGATTTTGTCTTTACAATGCTCCAGTTTGATGAATCTTAGAAACCCACTTCCAAATTCTCAAAAGTAAACTTCTCCCAATCTTCAAAGCTAAAGAAAAACTATGTAAAAATGGTCTAAGACTAAGTTAATTTTTAGCATATGTTCTAATGATAAATAAAATGTTTAAAACCGTATTTATAGTGGCCAAAGAATGCTACGAATAGGGATTCAGCGAAGTAAGACAGGCTCGCCGAACTACTTGAACTCGAGTCACTCGGCGAACCGCCCTTTGATCTCTTACATCATCTTTTCGCCTTGTCATTCAGCATCCTTGAGTTTTGTAACTTTGGGTGATCTATCAATGCTTTGTGTAACTGCTCGGCGATGCACCGACTGCTCTTTTTGGTCACCGACTTGGTTTTTTCCCTCAAGCCTAGCACACTAGAACATTAGGCAGTGGAATTAGCCATTCGGTGATTCGCCAAACACTCTTGGCGATCACCAGGCTTGCCTTCTTTAATTCTTCAGCTTGTTTTGTTCCTTTTTGCATGTGTTCTTGCTTTGTTCCTCAATCCATATACCTGAAAATCAAGTGCTTATGATTAGTTTATGGCATAAATTAAGCATGCGAGGACACTAAATCTATCTAAATAAAGATCCAAATGAGTCAAAATCTCAGACTCAGCATGAACCTGGAACAGTGGCTTGGGAAGGCCCCTTTAAACCCTTGTCACACCTCAAGACCAGCTTCATGGGTTTTTTGCCTCTTCACGACCCGTCTGGAGGTCAGTGAGAATGGGTTGGACTTGGGGTGGGTTCTGGCTCCCCCCAACGGCCACCACCATGGGGAGTGAGGATCACCATGAGCCGTCTAAGGGCTCGTGGGAGGGGAGCCCTTCTTGGCAAAGAAAAGGAAGGCTCGACGAGCACCACCGCGAGTCGTGGTTCCCTTCACTGCCAGTCAAGGGCTCTTTGAAGGTTGCCATGGCTCAGTTATGGGCTGGTGACCTCCCATTTGCCCTTTTTTTAGACTTCTTGACTCCGAGGTATTACATTATTTCCCCCTTGGGAACATTTTTCATCGAATAGGGTTCTAGACATCATATGAAAGAAAAGAACTGAAATCTAGCAGCCCAACATGCGCATAATTACATAAAAGTACATATCCGAGGATAAAATATCAACTCCAAGCTAAAGTATGTTCGAAACATTATATTATGAAGTATATATACCACTCATAATCAAATGCAAATAATCATGTAGAGATCAATTAAGTTAACTCGATTTTTCAAAACTTAAGCTTTGTTCATGATTATGGATAAATGAGGAAATCATGGGAATATCAAAGACACATGACACAAAAGAGTAAACCATGAGGAACTCAATACCTCAAGCTAGAGTAGGGGTAGAAGGAAATAGATGAGGATAATGGGACATCATATCGGCCTCGGCCTCCCAAGTAGCACCCTTAACTAACTGATTCCTCCACAACACTTTCACGGAAGCAACTTCTTTATTTCGCAACTTCTTGACTTGCCAATCTAAAATCTCAACCGGAACTACTTCATAAGAAATATTCTCCTTAACTCCCAAACCTTCTAAGGAAATTATAGATGTCGGATCACCAACACATTTCTTCAATAAAGAGACATGGAAAACTTGATGTACCGATGCCAATTCAGTAGGATATTCAAGCTCTAAATCAACTTTACCAATATGTCTCAAAATCTGATATGGACCTACATATCGGGGACTAAGCTTCCCTTTATTACCAAACTTCATTATACCCTTCATGGGTGAAATTTTCAAATAAACTCAATCATTCACATTAACTTGAAGATTCCTTCTTCTAATAGTGGCATATGACTTTTACCAACTCTAAGCCATTTTAAACCTTCCTCTAATAAGTCAAACTTTTTCCATAGCATCATGTACCAACTCGAGGCCTATCAAAGTGACTTCACGCACTTCAAACCAACCTATAGGAGACCTATACCTCTTACCATATAATGCCTCAAATGGATCCATTCCAATACTTGAGTGATAGCTATTGTTATATGCAAACTTAATCAAAGGCAAATGATCGTCTCAATTACCCTTGAAGTAAATTACACAGTCTCCCAACATATCCTCCAAAGTTTGGAAAGTGCGTAATAACTCTCAACTACACTTCATCGGATCTAAGTGTAGGCGGTCACAATCAAGTAAACCCAACTAAGAGCTGGGGTTGATCCCACAAGGAGTGATAAAGTAAAGAATTCAATTACCAAGTGAAAGGAGTGTTCTAATTATTTGTAGAAGTAGATATTTTCAAAAAAAAATTAAGTAAATAATAGAGTTTTGACAATTAATATCAATTGGGTGGATTAGAGTGAACAATTAACAACTACGAACAAACATGATTAATCAAATAGAGAGGGATCCTTGGGGAAGTGATCGATTGAACACCAATTTCGCTATATCGGTGATTATTGTTTTACTAAAAGTCGTTGAATCTTAGTGGGTAGGCTAGGATTTAAGTGTAATATTCATTTCTCAATCAACTATCGCGAATCAAGCAAGTTCTCTCGAACCTCGATAAGCATGACACATATAAACAACCTAATAGCTCAATTAATCTACTTTTTAAAGCTATATTAGTAGGATGAAATTCAGACCCACTTTCTCAAGCTATGTAAACAATAACACAATCACTACAATCATCAATTAGTTGTTTTAATTCTAAAAACCTCTTTCTCGAGCAAGCTTTGAATGCTAAACTAGAATTGTATTTGCAACTACAATTCATCAATTTAAACTCAACTACTAATTTAATCCATTTCAAATCAAAAATAAGATTAGTAAATACTAACACCCATCAGCAAATTTGAACATTAAATCACATAATCACACCCCCAAGAATGGGGGTCTTAGCCACACATAATAAAGAGCAAGAAATAGTTACCAACTATGTTTTCCATCAACTTGGGTAACAATCCTTAAGTATTCAAAATGCTCAAATTGAGATCAAAATCAATAAAACCCTAAACCTCTACTCAAAAACTCAAAGAACAATGTTAGGGATCAAAAACCATGAACTAGACAATGTGGGAACTCTCAAAAACTTCAGAACTACTTTTTCTTCTTTTTAAAATTCCATTTATATGTTTCCAAATTTTCAGCTGCGGAGCCACTCGGCAAAATAAGTCGGGCTTCAACGACCAGATCGGTGATACGCCAAATTCCCTTTCCATCACCTTCTTGTCTTGGCTTTTCCAAACTTCCATTCTATGACTTTAGGCGATCAAAACTTCCATCGCAGATCCATTCGATGCCTCGCCGAAATTCCAATCTCCTCGCCGAGTTAACGTTTTCAACGGGCCGGTCTGTTGTGACTTATAGAGAGCTGAAGAGCCACTAGCCGAGTGGCTTTGGCGAGCATCATCATTGCTTTTCTTGAGCTTTTTTCAGCTTTTTTTCCCTCCTTTTTGCCCGGTAATGTCCTTGCCTTTCTCTTTTGCCTTTATTGTTGCAAATTTGCATTTTTTAACATCATTTTAAAGCATAATATAGGCACTGATGACACTAAAAATCTGAATATGAAGCCCTATATGAGTCAAAATCCCCAACTCATAAATACCCCCTTACTTAAACTTTTCTTTGTCCTCAAGTAAAACACAATATCAATCAATTCAACAGGGATGTCTACAAATAGTGCTACTCAAGACTCAACATGAATGCACATGATTTTCGATCTACCCATGCAATGTTCAATTGTGCACTACAAGTTTCAAATTGTGACTAGCCATCATCAAATAGAAATCAAGCTCACAATGCTTGCTTCAAATGCAAATTGGAGCTCAACAAAAGTATTTGAATGCCCACATATCAAGAATGATTCCATGCTCACACAAAACTCGTCGAACTTTCAAAATTAAGAAGTAAAAAGTAACTCTCACACTCTTAAAGATAAACACATGCATGAGTTTGGAGGTTTGTTAGCTTTTGTTGTATATATTTTTATGGGTAGGATGGGGCCCTGTCCCGCCAATCTTTACTACTCTTTGAGGCTTGTATATTAGTGAGTGGGGTGTAGAGCTAGGTTATGGCCATGTTGGCCTACTTTTGTTGGTTTGCTGAAGCTTGTGAGCTGTTGATGTATTGTCTTAATATATACCTGCTTCTAGTTTTTGTACAGATATCATGGTGGCCTCGACGGCCCAGTCAGGACTTCTATGCTAGTTGGCTATTTCTTTATATGAACTCTTGGGAATAGATGTTTCTTTTATATATACGTTGATAGGGGCCTTACCGGCCGAGGGCTTAGTTTTAAGCCGGGATATACTAGTTTGTTTTCTTGATTGCGTGTGTTTGACATGCGCTAGTAGCAAATGGTTCAGCAGGGTCAGCTCGAGACTGAGTTTTGGCATTAAGAGCCAGTTGCGCCCTTGAGTTTGGGGTGTGACATATTCATAAGTGTGGCGTGCTTTACACTCATGAAAAAAACTCTACTCGACGTGATTTCTTAGACTTCCAAAGACCTTTCTAAACCTTGTACTTTGATTATCAAGTTTGTTACGACCCAAGGTAGCCCGTTAGCATAACATGGCGTCTAAGACAATGAAAAGCCCCATACAAGCCACTTAGATTTCATCATACAATAAATAGAATAAAGAGATTAAAAAGACAGTTTCAATGTATCAAATTTTTATATAGAAAAGCGAAAATCTAAACATCATCTCAAAGCCAGCTACTACATAGGATTGAATGTGGGCATAGCCCGTACCTCATGTTCCAAAACTAAAAGTAAGGAAAGTCTAAAAGAATGTCTGATTCTTGAAGCATGAGGACTCACCAAAGCTCGAAATCTCCTCAACAAACTCTAGCCACAAAACTGAAACCCTTATTGTTGGACCTTACATTTAGGGAAATGTAGGAAAGAGCATGTGTTAGTACAAAATATGTACCAAGTATGATAGCTATGCATCAGAACATATAAAGTCACGTTAGAAAGGGGCATTTGCATGAGCATACAATGATCAAGCTAAAGCATGAGATAAGAGTTAGAAGACATTACTCATAAAATATGATCAATGCCGGTGAACATCATCTTAAAGCATGTATGAGATACTTCCTTGAAGTAACCTTGGTTCACCTTAACTTGATTGTGGGAAGTAGCCTTAACCAACATATAAGACCATATGAGCTATTAACATGGAACCCGGTGTCTCCCACACCGAAAAGAGTTTTCCTACCTACCAAGGTAAAGACCATGAAATTCTAGCTTATGTGGATCCACTAGCTAATGACTATCTAGACAATCCAATATTGGCACATAGTTTATGGGACATGGGTAATCGTCACTTGTCCACTCAATACTAAGCTTAACATCCACATAATAGTTCTTAATCATATTCATCTTAATCGCCTCTTGTCCTTACGACGTGTGATATGGGTAATCGCCTCTTGTCATTCATTAGAATAGCTCCTTAACATTAGTTCATTTTAGGTGAGAAGACCTTTCGACCTTAAGAATCATTATTACGTCATTTCACAATCATGCTTTCATATGTATATGAAAAACTTTTCAACAGCACAATAACAACAACATGATTGATACTTCACTCTTAAAGCATCATTAAAATATTTACATAAATTTCATGAGAACAAGCTTGATTTCATAAAACTCTTTTTTCATAATCCAAAACCCACATTATATAATCATAACTTGGAACACATTGGAATTACATAGATTCATGGGATCATCATAAAACATTAAGATTAACTCAATTCAGGCATCAGAGATCATATATGAATCCATTAAATCAATAATCAAGAGAAACCATAACATAGAAGAAAAACCCTTCTAACTTTGAAAATTGAGGAAGTTGGGAACTCCATGCAGGAAAGGGCTCCATGGATTAAAACAATCATACATCAACGCCAATTTCTTAACTTCAATGGAGGAATTGAAGACTTCACTTGAAACCCTAGGTTCAACCCTTCTTCTTCAATATTTGTAGAGAGAGAAATATTTGATAGAAAGACTTGTTCTTCTTTTGTAAATTTGAGACAATGACTTGACTGGGTTGATTTTGGGGTTTAAATCACTTATATAGAGGTTCTACGTAAGGAAAAAATGACACAGTATCTGAATAAAATATTTAGGTGAAGACCAAACTATCCCTGAATTACAGCTGACGTGAACCCCAGATGGAGGCCCTTACGAGCCATCTCAAGGTCCACGAGTTATTTGGGCATTCGTGACCCTAGACCAGTCTCTTGGAAAGGCCCCTTTAACCCTTGTCGCACCTCACAAATAGCTTCACAGGTCATTTTCCACTTCACGACCCATCTGGAGGTCAGTGAGAAGGGTTTGTCCTTGGGGTGGGTTCTACCTCCCCTCAAGAGCCAAAACCACAGGGCGTGAGGCTCACCGCGAGTTGTCTAAGGGCTCGTGGGAGGGGAGACCCTCTTGGACAAGCAATGGAAGGCTACACGAGCACTAACACGAGTCGTGGTTCCCTTCATGGCCCGTCAAGGGCTCCATGAAGGGTGTCATGGCTCAGTTACGAGTTTGTGACCTCTCACTTGGCCCCTTTCCTAGACTTCTTGATTATTAGGTATTACACCCCATGAACATAAATATGGGTATGCCGGCATCTAGAGTGAGGTACTTCACTAGAATGAATCCTCCAAAGTTTCATAGTTTTAAGGTTGTGGAAGATCCTTAAGAGTTCATTGATGAAGTGTATATGTTGTTGATTATCATGGGTGTGATGCCGGTGGAAAAGGCGGAATTGGTTGCTTACCAACATAAGGGTGTATCTAAAGTTTGGTTCAACTAATGAAAGGAAGGAAGGGTGATTGATGCGGGTCCTCTCGATTGGGAAAAGTTTATGGTTGCTTTCCTTGATAGGTTCTTTCCCCTTGAGATGAGGGAGGCAAAGGTACTTGAGTTCATCAACCTTCGTCAAGAAAGCATGTGTGTGAAGGAATATGCTTTGAAGTTCACACAATTTTGTAGGTATGCTCCTACTATGGTTTCCTATCCTAGGGCAAGGATGAGCAAGTTTGTTTTGGGTGTGTCTGAGATGGTGGTTATGGAATGTCGTACCACCATGCTTATCAATGAAATGGACATTTCTCATCTAATGGTACATTCTCAACAAATAGAAGAGGAGAAACTTAAGAGAAGATCTAGGGAGGTTAAGAAGACAAGGAGCGGTGATGGTGACTTTTCACATTCAAGGTTCGATGGACATGATTGTTCTATGTTCCAAAAAAGGCTTTCCCATCAAGGTTCCTCCAATGCTCCTCCTAAGTTCAACAAAGAGAGGGTGTCCAACCTTAAGCCTTAAGGAAATAACAGTAGTGGATCTTCATTGTCTTCTTGTGCTAAGTGTGAAAAGAAACATGAGGATAGATTTCTAGCCGGTTCTAATGCATGATTTGGTTGTGGTAAGACGGATCACAAGATTAGGGATTATCCCTCAGATTCTATGAATGAAGGATATAATCATCAACGGGCTCAACCTAATCCTTCGTCCAGTTCTAGTGTAAGTCAAAACCAAAACAGATTCTATGAACCTTAGACTCATCGTGAGCAAGAGGGTTCTCCCAATGTAGTTACCATTATGTTAAAAGTATTTCATCTTGATGTTTATTCTCTATTTGATCCTGGTGCTACCTTGTCTTTTGTGAAGCCATATGTGGCTAGGAGATTTGATATTCTTCTGGATGTATTGATTGATCTTTTTTATGTCTCTCCTCATATCGGTGAATCTATTATGGCTAAGAGAGTCTATAAAAATTGTCTCATAAACTTTACCCATAGAGTCACTCATGTTGATCTTGTAGAGCTTGATATGTTAGATTTGATTTCATTCTAGGTATGGATTGGTTACATTCTCATTATGCTTTTGTTGATTGTAAAACCCAAGTGGTCAAGTTTAAGTTTCCAAATGAGTCTATCATATTGTGGAAAGAAGGAAATTATATGCCTAAGGGTAAGTTTGTTTCTTGTCTTAAAGCTACAAAGATTATTTCTAAGGGTTGCTTATACCATATAGGTAGGGTGAGGGATATATATTCTAAAGCCCCTACTTTTGAGTCGGTCCCATTGTAAATGAGTTTTTGGAAGTGTTTCCTGATAATTTACCTGGTATTCCTCCCAAAAGGACATAGACTTTGGTATTGAAATTTTCCTAGATACTTAACTTATCTCTATTCCTCCTTACAGGATGGCTCCGGCCGAACTAAAGGAATTTAAAGAGCAATTGAAATATTTCTTGGATAAGGGTTTCATTCGGCCAAGTATCTCTCCATGAGGTGCCCTATTTTCTTTGTTCGAAAGAAAGATGGTTCGCTCCGCATGGTTATTGACTACAAGCAATTGAACAAGGTAAACATTAAGAATAAGTATCATCTTCCAAGGATAGATGATTTGTTTGATCAACTGCAAGAAGAAAGTTACTGCTCTAACATTGACCTTCGCTCGGGTTATCACCAATTGAAGGAAAAGGAAGATTCTATTCCGAAAATGGCTTTTCAAACTCGGTATGGTCATTTTGAGTTTTTGGTTATAACCTTTGGCTTGTCTAATTCCCCGGCCTCATTTATGGATTCGTTGAATAGAGTGTTTGGACAATATTTAGATATGTTTGTGATTGTGTTTATCGATGACATCTTGATCTACTCCAAGAGTGAAGATGAGCATATCGATCATTTGAGGATTGAGTTGCAAGTCCTCAAGGACCAACAACTCATTGAAAAATTTAATAAATGTGAGTTTTGGTCAAGGTTTGTGGCTTTTCTTGGGAACATTGTATCTGGAAAGGGTAATGGGGTAGATTCTAAGAAGACGGATGAGGTAAAGAGTTGGCCTAGACCTCTATCCCCTTCGGACATTAGAAGTTTCTTAGGTTTAGCCGATTACTATAGAAGGTTTGTGGAAGGGTTTTCATTGATTGCCTCTCCATTGATGGTATGGACTTAAAGGAAAGCCAAATTCTTATAGTATGAAGCTTGTGAAAAGAGTTTTCAAGAATTGAAAGACAGACTTACTTCCGCTCCGGTGTTGAATTTACCAAAAGTAACTGATGGGTTTGTTGTTTATTGTGATACTTCAAGAATTGGATTAGGATTTGTCCTTATACAAAATTGGAAAGTCATTGCATATGCCTCAAGGCAACTTAAGGAGCATGAAAATAACTATTCTACCCAAGATTTGGAACTAGCGGTGGTTGTGTTTACTTTGAAAATTTGGAGGCATTACTTATATGGTGTTCATGTTGATGTCTTTACCGGCCACAAAAGTTTTCAATATGTGTTTAAATAGAAGGATCTAAATCTTCACCAAAGAAGGTGGCTTGCGTTACTAAAGGATTATGATATGAGTGTTCCATATTACCCCGGTAAAGCAAATGTTGAAGCGAATGCTCTTAGCCGATTGAAAATGAGTAGTGTTGCTCACATAGAGGATAGTAATAGATTGGCCCGAATGGGTGTTCGATTGTTTGACTCAAGTAACGGTGGTGTTATGGTCCATACTATTTTAGAATAGTCCTTTGTGTTGCAAGTAAAACCAAAGAAAGGTCTTGATCCAACATTGGTTGAATTGAAGGAAGCGGTGCTTAAAAGGTCCATTGAGGCTTTCTTCTAAGGAGGAGCTAGAGTGCTTAGACATCAAGGTCGTTTGTGTGTTCCCAATGTAGATGATTGGAGATAGCAGATCTTATAAGAAGCCCATAGTTCTTTATATTTCATTCACCCGGGAGCCACAAACATGTACCGTGTCTTGCGGGAGGTCTATTGGTTGAATGGGATGAATACAGATATCGCAGAATTTGTGGCTAAGTGCCCTAATTTTAACAAGTGGAAGTTGAACATCAGAAGCCAGGAGGTTTGTCTCATGATATTAGTAGTCCTACTTGGAAGCGGGAAAATTTGAATATGGACTTCATTGTTGGGTTACCTCGCACTCAGTGACAACATTAATCAATTTGGGTTATAGTTGATCGAATGACAAAACCGGCTCAATTCATCCCCGTCAAGGTCTCTTATTCAACGGATGACTATGCTAAGTTATACTTGAGATAAATGGTTAGGCTGCATGGATTGCCCTTATCCATTATCTCCAATCGTTGTACCCAATTCACCTCTCAGTCTTGGAAGTCTTTCCCAGAAGGGCTTGGTACTCGCGCTAATCTAAGCACAACCTTTCATCCAAAACTGATGGTCAAGTTGAGCTTACTATCAAAAATTTGGAAGATATGATGAGAGCGTGTGTAATTGACTTCAAAGGTAATTGGGATGATTACATGCCTTGGATGAATTTGCATATAATAATAGCTATCACTCATATAGGTTGGTTGGTTTGAAGTGGGTGAAGTTGTTTTGATATGTGCTGAGTTGGTACATGAGGCATTGGAAAAAGATCAGCTTATTAGAGAATGGTTTAAAACAACTCAAAATTGACAAAAGTCATACGCCGATGATAGAAGAAGAGATATTGAATTTGATGTGAATGATACGGTATACGTGAAAATTTATCCATGAAGGGTGTGATGATATTTGGAAAGAAAGGGAAGCTTAGTCCATGTTATGTGGACCCATATCAGATTTTAAGGTGCATTGGTAAAGTTGCTTATGAACTTGAACTGCCTAATAACTTGGAATCAATACATCTATTTCTCCTTGTTGAAGAAATATATTGGTGATCTGATATCTCTAGTGCCATTGGAGAGTCTTGGAATAAAGAATAGCCTTTTTTATGAAGAAGTTCTGCTTGAGATTTCAACCTGCAAGATTGAAAGTTTAGAAATAAAGAAATTGCTTCTGTGAAGGTTATTTCGAGGAAATCAGTTAGTTGAGGGTGCTACTTGGGAGACCGAAGCCGATATGATATCCTGTTTCAATATTTTCATATGGTTCACCAGAATGGTCCATTATCCAATACACAAATCGTAGGTTGGTCTCGTAGGTGAGTCACATACATAGTGAGATTTTAAGAAATTCCTGTTAGACCCACGGAAGCCATTTACGGACCGTAGCTTGAACAACGGGTCGTGCATGTATCCCGTAAGTTGAGGGTCCAATAAACAAGTTTCTAAACCCATCGACGGTCGACCGAGACGGCCCGTAGTTAGACCCACAGGGTCCAAGAAACAAGTTTCTAAACCCATCGGCAGTTATTTTAGAAGGGCTTTTGGGTCTTTTCCTAATTATTTCACCCAATACTATGTCATTTTAACCTTTACCCAAAGCCCTATATAATGATTTTTAACCCCCAAAACACCCAATTCATTTCATTCTCCTAATTTCCCCAAAATTGAACAAGTCATCCTCTCAAATATTTTTGTCTCTAAGTAAGAAGAAGGAAGCTAGGTTTTCAAGATCAAGTCTCCTACTCCACCATTGATTTCAAGCTTTTGGCATCAAGGTTTGATAGTTTTCACCGATTGAGATCTTTCTTCAATAGGGTTTCTAAATTCTCCATTTTACAAGTAAGAAATCTCCAATTTAAGTTATAGTTTTCTTTCATGTCATGGGTTCCTTTCAATGTTGATATAATTGATTGTTTTATGAACTATTATGCATGAATTAAGATAATTACATGTTTTTAAGATTAATTTCCAAGAACCCATGCTTAACCCATATTTTCCAGACTATGATGATATAATGTGTCTTTTGAACTATGAAATATGATTTTATGAATATATGCATATATGCATGTTCTTATGAAATTTATGAAAATGATCTAAGTTGCTTTGAGAGTAAAGCATAAATGTTGTTGTTGTTGATTGTTGTGAAAAGATTTCTCACACAATACTAAACACATGAATGTGAAAGTTTTTATCACATCAATGATTCTTAGATGTTAAAGGTTTTCTCCTCTAAACTATGAATAATGTTTTAGGAGTTATTCTAATGGTCATACAAGAGGTGATTACCCATGTCCCCATAGTAAAAGACAAGAGGAGATTATCCATGTCCCTTAAAGATAAGATGAATATGATTGATGGCTATTCCATGGGAATTATGCTTTGCACCAAGTGGACAAGTGGCATTTACCCATGTCCCATAAACTATATGCCATCATAGGTTGTCTTAGATTGAGATTAGCTAGTGGATCCACTTAAGCTAGAAGTTCATGGCTCTTACTTTGGCAAATGAGGACACATCTATTCGGTGTGGGTAGACTCTACATTCCATGTTATAGCTCACATAGTCTCTATGTGAGTTAATGAAAATTTTCCACAACAATAATTATAAACTAAGGTTACTTCTAAAAGTATCTCACATGTGTTGAAAGTTGATTTTATTTGCATTGACCATGATTATGATTGCACTCCTAGTCTCTTATCTTATGTTTTAACTTGGTCGTTGCATATCATGAAAATGTTCTTTTAGCATGATTTGGTACTTTTATGCATTGATATCATACTTCGTACACTATTTTACTAACACATATACTTGCCTACATTCTTCAAAAAATGTAGGTTCTGATGCTCCGATTTCGTATTACCGTGGCTAGTGTCACTTTGGTTATCATGAGTAGTGGTAAGTACTTATGTTCCGCGGACCAAACCTTTTATTGCTTTTGTTCTTTACTTTTCAGATTGTGTATGTGATGCCAAGGTTACGTATCGATCACTCTTGATGTAATAGATGGCTTTGAGACTATGTAGACTTCTTCTTCGTTTTGACAAACTCTTTTATGATATAAACTGTCTTTATAAACTCGTTCATTCAATTATCTTTGTTTATGTATGTTAAGTGGCTTTTGTAGGGCCTTCCGGGGCCTTATACGCCATGTCACATCTAGGGGGTACTTTGGGACGTGACAGTCTTGTCTTTTGTTGAAGTGCGTCTTATCTTCATATTTTATAGTGAGATTCGATAATGGCTTTTCCAAATCTTCTTCAAATGCCAACAAATTTTCCAGATAAAGTTTGTTATATGGCCCACCCCCGTATGGCTGTAATTATGCCTTTGTACTCCGGCCTTAGATCAAGAACAATAATTCTCCTCATTCTTCTACATGATATCATTCTCATGATCTAATTTTGACATTTCATCAGATAAATATTTTGCCTTTGAGAAGTATTGGTTGATCGTCATATTCAGTTGAGAGATCGACAAAAGCTCATTTTCAAGACTTTGTAATCTCAAATCATTCTTCTCTGTAAATATTGTTGCCAAGGTATCCCAAGCTTCTTTGGATATCTTGGCATTCTTAATCCATTGTAGGAACTCATCCTCCATAGTTATAGTGAGAATAAACATCGCCTTTCCAACTTTTACCTTCCATCTTTTTGTTGCTTCAACATTGTCACGACCCAAGCCTAGGGCCTAGACGTGACATGGCGAATGAGGAACCCGAAGGAACCCCAAACAAGCCTCTCAAACTTGTCATCACACTTCATCGGTCGCGGAAGTACATTCAACATTAATTAAC